>JAPQWV010004551.1:0-28987 GCA_027422505.1 Craterostigma plantagineum
GGTGGGTCGCGGTTTCAGATCGCGCGGTTGATGGTGCCGGAATCGACGAGGAAATCGTGAGAAGTGAGGAAGAAGAAGAAGCGCGGCGCGGGTTTATTTAACCCGTCGTCGCGCCCATTGAATAGCCGCGGCGTTGAGTTATTTGGCCGATTTTCGGCCCGAACTATTTTTTTTAAAAATCCCCGCGTTAAAGCCCGCATTCAGCCCGTGCCACGTTTGCCCGCGTCAGCGTCGCGTCTATTAGACGCGACGACGCGGCTAATAGCTGCGATTTTGCCCTATTTTATTACTTTCTTCTACTTTAGCCCTATTTTATTGAATATGGGCAACAATCGCCCTATTTTAATTAAAAAGCCTTATTCTTTCTTAGGTTTGTGTATTTTAAATACACTCTTAATACAGCTTTTCCTTCGTTGGTCAACCTAATAGTACTTCGCTTGTCCAATTTCAATTTCTTTTGTCTGAATTAACCTCAGATTTGATTCTCCAAGAACATCTTGTCAACCAAGATTTTCTCTCACCCACAAATTAATAATATACCTAGATAACATATTAAGGATTAAATAACTTCCAATGCTGCTCTAAACTCTATACCCAAAACCCCAAATGGAATTTCCCATTTTCTTCTTTTCTTCTTCACCATGGAAAGAAAATGTCTCTCTAATCTAATCATCTTTCTTCTTCCTCTTAACTTAGATACTGAGCTTGTATTCTGTCCCTGTTAGTCTCCCACCACTGCTTCGCATTGCACTCTCCAAACCTCTCACGGCTGCAACAACACAAACAAACACATATAAAAAACACATATACTCGAATGGACGACCAAGATTATAAGCAACTTGTTTTACCTACCTAAATCTAACCCGTCTAAGCTCTCTCGTACCATCCATTAGCTGTCTAATCGTTATATAAACGCCAGGCTCATCTTCTTCAATCCACTCAGAATCTACCTCGCTTGCATTGCTTAATGAAACTGAATCATCATCATCATCCCTAGAAGACGTACTCGTTCTAGAAGCTTCCATTTGCGCGCTGCTACTCGACCCAACGCCGTAGTGGGCCCGCGTTGTTCATGAGGAAAACTGTTGGAACCGCCCAAAGGGCGGTTATACCTTTGAGTCCACTCTTTGTTTACCGAAGGAGTCATTCTAGGGCTTTCCATGGCTACCGATCCGAGCCTCGAATAAGTGGAGTCCCTCTAAGTTTTCCAAAAAAATCACGCAAAGTTAGCGATACACGAAAAAATAATAATAATAATAATAATAATAATAATATAATAATAATAATAATAATAATAATAATAATAATCGATCTCTATGTTGAGAATCTATTCTATCACAATTCGATAGTCCAACACATCTGACCCAATTAATATATCAAAGAGGCAACTTTACGATCATTAATTGGTTATGTTGAAGCTCTCAATTTCTAATACTTCACGTATTGATTTCATTTAATGGACTACGCTTACTCCATCTTCGGATCTACCAGGCGTGGTGTTGAGCGCCTGTTGGTTAAATTTCTGAACGTTGTATAGCTCCATTATTCGTTCGTAGTTCTCTCCCCCCCCACCTCTGCGCTTGCCACTTGTTGAACGTCTCGCGGCTAATTTAAGCAGAAGCGCAAATATTAGGAAAAAGAAAAACAAAAGTTAGTACGTAATAAAATTACTTCGCGAAATATTTAAGTAATGCACCTAAAACGAATGCGTTTGAGGTCGTTTCCTCCTTGCGGGAGAGAGACGAAGGTGATCTGAACGCCGGGCTCGACCTGTGCGATCCATTCTTTGGGCTCATCTTCGTCTTCTAACATGGGCTCGCGGCCCGTGGATTCTCGCGGGCCCGAAAACCTCGAATCGGGCCTCGGCGTGCGTTGGCCCGAAGGGTATGTAATATCGTCAGAGCCGGGATATCGAGGAGGTTTCTTGTGGTGGAAGTTCGTAATGTCGGGCTTTTGTTTGCTCGAGCCCGAGACTTTTAATGCCATGTCCTTGATCTGATCATTACAAAAGATTGCATACAAAAAAGCATGATTAGAGAGGTACATAATATCAAATTCAAGTGTCGGGAAAATCCAATCAAGATTGTATTCAATTCTTTATGTGTTGAAAAAAATCAAACTTTTATTAGAGATGGACATGTGATATGGCCCTTTTGTCCAAGAAACTTGATGGAGGTTGAAGATATACTGAGGACCAATAATGACATTTGCATTTAAATCAGAAGGAAAAAGCCTGTCATTAGCCTATTCAGAAAAACTAACAACTGAGCTAATTACAGCTGCTGTGAGCTTCAGTCTTAGTCAGCTGATTAACTTTTCGTTGTTATATTTTTTTTGTGCTCTGAAAAAAAAAAATATATTTTTTTAATGCTTGATTTGCTCTGCAGGTGAGTTTTCAATACATGTAATGTAAGACATGGAATCAATTGTGGGGCCTTTCTCATGAGGTCCTTTCCAACACTTAGTGTTGTCATTTCTCAGATCCCACACAAATCAATGCAGGAAAACATCTCACGTTGATTAATTAATATAGATAATCCTACTCATGTAGTTGGCCTACATACATGATGATGATGACGATGATGATGATGAGTAATGAGTCTAATACATCAACAACTGGAGCTTATACTACTTAATTGTGAAATAAAAGAATGTTATTTACATTTTCCGGGAATATTTTTAGGTTGCCGAGCTATATAATAGACCCTTCTTCAATCCCAATGTAATAAAGCTTTCCCCAACTAGTGTGTTTTGTGTTAAAAGAAGAGAAAATGAGAAATTTCAGGGTTTTATGACAAAGCCAAAAAAAGAGTTCACATAATGCTAATTTGATGTGGTGGGGACCTAGTTTTAAGTTTTTATTGTAAATAATACATCTAAAAACAGTGATCCAATTCTGATTTTCTCTTGAAAGTAATATGATAAGGGTCATTATTTAGATATAAATCGATATCTTATATATGCAATCAAATGTAGTTTTGTTCTCCATGCGCTACGTGTCCATTTTATTATATTAAACAAATACAAAACAAAATAATAAAAAAACTACCCATTAACAAAGTGAAAAATACTATATTATATTAATTACACATATTTTTTTACAACCGTGAAATGCCCTTGTCATAAAACTTGTTTTAAATACATTTTAATGTGGCAGGATCATATGACAAACTTAAAGGGACCAAACATGCATATTGGGACCAAAGAAGTATGCACATGATCCGAGGTGAGGCGTGACAATGTCCCCTTCAGTTTAATTCCTTGTCTATATATTCATATATAAAGAAATAAAGAAAAAGGAAAAAGAATATGTACCCCCCTAAAAGACAACAATAGTTCCCATCTCAACAGCATACTTCTCTGTTAGTTTTTCCATAATACATATGAAAAAAATGAATGACTGAACACAAACTAATGAAGGGTACAAGATTCTTGAAATAATATACTCGTTCTATTACCTTTAATCTAAAGACAATATTACCCTCCACACTCTATAAGCTCAACTCATACCTCTACCAAAACGTCGCAAGAATTAAAAAAAAAAAGAATTCACTTATCTTTGTTAAAGATTTCCCTAAATGGATCCCACATAGCAGTAACAACTAAATGAACTATATAATCCCCTTTGTTCTTTTACGTTCATTTATGCAAGTAAGGATTTCTACCAGCAAAGAAAATCTTAAAGAAATAAATAAAAATACAAGTCTGTCAGAATAAGAACCTGCGTGGTCAGAGTTTTGATGGCGTCTTTGGGGGTCCCACGTGGCGATCCTTCATCATCTTCTTCCCTTTGCTTTGAGCACGTAATACACGTCAACATCTTATATCTAGCTTTTAATTATTTATTAAATATATTGTTTCAAAAATAAATATAGTCTTTTCCTTGTTGAGCCCTTGTTATTCTCCTCCACCTTGGTTTGCCTGAAATGGGGAAAACGATAAAGAAAATTAAGTGCATTAAGATTCGTATTATTAATCGATATATATGGCTATGAGTTACGAAGATGGTGACAATTAAAAAATTAATGTATTTAAAAAGGAAGTGCTCCTAAAAAGGGAATTATGACAAGAATATTTTTTTCTAATTAAGGAATCTTTTTTTTTTTCATTTTTTTTTTTTTTTTGAAAACAACAGATCAACCACTTTATAAAAGATCTGAAGATAACAGGTTTGCTAACGTTTGAGTAGGCGGTGAACGACCCTCGCCATTGTACCCAAGACCTTTAGCGAGATAGTGAGCGACCTCATTACAAGTGCGTTTAACGAAAGAAAACGAAACTGAAGAAAAAGATTTCATAAGGCAGATGCAATCCTCGAGGATTGCTCCAATTAGCGCTGAGTCAGACGATTTCTTCGACAGCTTCTCCACCACTGAAAGACAGTCCCCTTCGAACATCGCGGATGACCAGTTCCTTCTTATCGCAAAATGCATCGCCCAGTATACAGCCATTGCTTCAATAACCTCTGGGTCGAAAAGAGCCTCGAAAGAATCTTTGCACCATCCACAACAAGCACCTGAAACGTCTCTAGCGATAAATCCGATAGAAGCACCTCCCCGTTGTGCATGAATGGCACCGTCGAAATTAATTTTCATAAAACCCGCAGGGGGGCAACTCCATCTAGCTGGTGAGGGAAGTCCACCTTGATCTGTCGAAATCCTTGGAGTATCGGGCCATACCGTGATAGCATCCACTTTCCTAATAGAGATATGAGTGTTGAATAGCATTGCCTTCCATAGTAAACTTATTCCTAGAGTCCCAGATTGTCCAGAGTATGTTGAGGCACATAGCAATCCGCTTGGGTCCAACAATCAGCAGCTTCGCGGAGCCAAAATTCTGCTGAGCTGAAGCATAGACCCTCGAGATCAGCCCACATACCTGATGCCTTCCATATGAGACGCGCTCTTGGGCAGTGTATAAAAGCATGAGTGGAGTCTTCATAAGGATAACCACAACGTCGACAGTGAGGGGTAATGGGGCAGCCACGATTAGACAGATTTATTCCCGTCGAAGTGCATCACGACAAAGTCGCCAAGCGAAATCTTAACCTTCGGAATTACATCAGCGCTCCAAAGAAATTTCCAATTTAAAGGCGAGCTAGAGCTTGCAAAATCATGGTGTTTAGGTATCTTCCAAGCCGGTATGCTGATCTGACCGAGTAATTGCCATCTTTTGAATAGTGCCATATGATTTGTCCGAGTCGAGATGGAACTAAGCGGGGTGCCCAAAATCACGTCAACGTCGGCAGGCAAGAAAAGAGTCTTGATCAAGGACTCATTCCATGCCCCTGAATCAGACTGCGCAGGTTAGATACTTTCCAATTACCAAGTTCGGGGCGCGGCGGAGTCAAGGCGTGAAAGAGGTGGGGCGATTCAGCCATGGATCGTTCCACACGTTAATGCTTGTTCCAGACCGCACTTGCCAACGAATGCCAGAGAGTAGCAACGGTTTTGCTGCCATAATACCTCGCCACGTCATTGAGGGATTCCAGCCAAGGTAGCTTCTTGAATGGAACCGAGGGAAAGTATCGAGCCTTAAGCAGTTGTCCAAGAAGGCATTTAGGCCGAGAAAGGAGGCGCCACCCTTGTTTTGCAAGGAGCGAGAGATTAAAAGTACGAAGGTCGCGAAAGCCCATGCCGCCTGCATCTTTTGCTCTTGTTAATTTTCTCAAGAGACCCATTGCATCTTATGCTGACTTGTCGAGCTCCACCAAAATTTCGCCATTCGCTTTTGTAAATCGTTTAAGACCTGAATCGGCAATAAAAAACAGCTCATTGCATAAGTAGGTATAGCTTGTATTACCGACTTTAAAAGCACCTCCCGTCCTGCCTGGGATAATAACTTTTCAGACCACCCCTTCACCCTTGTCCAAACTCTATCCTTGATATATGTGAAAACCTCCCTCTTAGTGGTGGCCAATGACGGATGGCAGCCCCAAGTAAGACTATGTCTGTTTGATCTTGGTAATTGTAGGACGCCGCAGCAATGATCGCGTGTCCGCTCATCCACGTTGGGGAAGAATGAGGCCGATGATTTGTCAAAATTCACTTGTTGCCCCGATCCGGCACCGTACAGCTCGAGAATCTCATTGAGTGACATCATTGCTTCCCTTGTCGCTTGGCAGAAAATTATCGTGTCATCCGCAAAGAGAAGGTGCGAAACTGTTGGCGCACGTCTACAGATAGATAAACCCTTCAAGCGCCTCGAATTTTCTGCTACCTGTAACAAACTACAGAAAGACTCCGTGCAAAAAAGAAAGAGATAAGGGGAGAGTGGGTCGCCTTGTCGTAATCCTCGTGAAGGTTTTAGATGGCCAAAAACATTGCCATTAAGTGTAAAGTCATAAGAAACCTGTGTAACGCATTTCATATTAAACTGATAACTCTCGAATGAAGACCCAGTTTGCCCATTACCTTTTCGAGGAAGGACCACTCAACACGATCATATGCTTTGCTCATATCCAGTTTAAAAGGAGCAATATCCCTCTCTACCTCGTCGTTTCTGTCTCAAAGCATGGTTAAGTTCAAAGGCAACTAACACATTATCTGTAATAAGTCGATTGGAATAAACGCTGACTGTGTTGGGGAAATAAGTTCATCCATTATGGATTGTAGGCGAGACGTGATACATTTTGAGGCAATTCGATATACAACGTTACATAGGCTAATCGGACGAAAATGGCCATCGTTTCCGGATGCTTTATTTTGGGGATTAAAACGATTCGTGTATTATGAAAGAAAGGATGGGAGATGCCATGGTTCAAAAATCGAGAATACAACGAGTGGTTTTATTTCCAACGATCTCCCAGTATTGTTTATAAAAGAGGGGAGGAAAGCCATCGGGACCCGGGGATTGTACGGGAACATACCTGAGATGGCGTCTTTGACCTCATCTTCGGTATACTGTCGTAAGAGCATCTCGTTCATGTAATCGGTGACTCGTCTCGGAACAGCATGGACGGCTTTGTCAATAGCAGATTGCGATGGGGCCGAGAACAAAAAAGATCAGCGAAAAATGAAACACACTGCGCCCTCAATAGTCGACGGTGTTTCGCACCAGCTCCATGCATGTCCTTTAATTTCGCAGTATATTATTATGCATCTTACGGATGGATGCTTTGCGATGGAAGAATCTCGTGTTGCGGTCCCCCTCTTTGAGCCATTCCATCTTACATCGTTGCTTCATATAATTCTTCTTGATACAAAATTACGTTCAATCGTTCTCGTATTCGTCGTTCTTCTTCCTTTTGAGCGATAGTGATCGTAGTCGACGATATATCATCCAACTTCTGAACCAAACATTCTTTCTCTTTTATCACTTGTTTGCGTAGTTGGCGACTCCACTTAGAAGCTCTTGTTGACACTTCCAAACATAACCTGGTAAGTCTCCTTCGTTCGGTAGAGTGGTCCTATCTTCCCAACATCTACGAATAATATTGGCGCATTCGTCATCGTCGTCGTCCATTTGGCTTCAAAGCGGAAAACAGATTTATATTGGGCGTTTGGAACGCCTGGTATGGGTTCATTTCACGACAACAGCCGAGTGATCCGAGCAGAAGGTAGGAACATGAAGAACCTGGTCAATATACAATGGTCAATGAACGAAATCTTCAAACAATGACCAGAATATAATGTAATAAATGAAAAGAAAAGCTCAACTAATAATTAAAAATAAAAGGAAAAAGATGATACAGTAGTTGAACGATAAAGTGCAAAGAGCCAATAATTGAATTAAATACGGAGCGGACCATCTATGTTTCCTGCTGCTTTAATGTCTGTGTATAACAATGAAAGTGATGATTTAGTGCCGAGTTTTATGACAAGAAAGATCAAGGTAATTAAAATATATAAATGCAACAGCTCATCAGCAATTAATAATCACAACCTCTGCATAAATTATAAACACAGAGGAAGATTATTTACAGTGGTTGAAAGCAGAAAAGTAAAAGCTTTCGCTTTTAAAGCGAATGCAGAAAATGTCGAGCTATGTGACGGAAATTTAGAGCACATCCACCTTTACTCTTCAAACATTTCAACACAGAATAATCAACTCATTCTCACAAGAAAATCTGGGTAATTCAGAATAAGCTTCACTTCAAAGAATACCTCAAAGAAAAATCATTCTGTGACGAATCCGAGGAAACCCTTTAAATATAGAAGCTAATTTGCTGGATTATCGTCTTTTTTTTTTAATAAAAATGATAAGATCAGTTCTTCAGAGGCAATAAAAATCGAACCTTTTTTGTTCTTTGCATGCAAGAAGCGATCTTGATGAGAAATATACCTTTCTTGGAAGATATGCGATGACTTGTTTTGACTTGTGCGCGTGGGATTTTTTTTTTTTTTCTGGGTTATTTTATTGGTTTGTAAGGGAAATAACAGACTTCGATAAATGGACACAAGGAAAGAGAAGTGAGCCTTAGGCTATGTTGTTCTATTTATAAGGGGGAGATTTAACGCCGTCAGTCTCTCGTCGTTATCTAACGGAGACGTCAAGAAAGTGTTGTACGTTATTGTCCAGCGGTTGTACAGTGCATAAAATGGCATCATTATTATGTATATTCCAATCAACAGTTCAGAAAGTTATTGTAAGATTTTGAGGTTTGTGGTGGACAAGTGGGATCCGCATTGCCTGTGAAATGATTTTATGATCATGGTTCTACATACTTACATTATTAACTTTGATACTGTTGTTTGTTTTTAAACTTTTTATTAAATTTATATAATTAATACCCAAGTACTTGAAGAAAACCTCTCCTTTTCTATTTAGGATTAAAAATTCTACTATAACTTCTCCGCCATTCTATCCACCATTTTAGGATAAGAAGAGGAAATAATCTCTTAGTTCTTTTTAATTTTATTTCTTCTTTGTTTTTCTTATGTCTTTTTCTCGATTCAGCCTTCACGAAAGCTTTGATGAATTTTTTTATTGTGGGATTGTCCGTTAAGAAGAAAGATGGATTTTCTTAAGTTAATGACGTAAAGAAGTGGTTTAATAGTGTTGTGGAGTCTACACTCGATTTTTAGTGGTTCTTTTAGCTTTTCTTTTTATTTAAAGTTTAAAACACTTGTGTTCTTTCGGTATTTTTAATTAAATAAACAAAAAATAATCAATCATTAATAAAATAAACGGAAAAGCATACGAATTAATAAAATAGCGAGGTTCGTAATCCGGGAATACGAATTAGTAACGTACTCCTAGATTACGAGATAGGTTTGGGCCGCTGACCCGCTGACCTGACACGGCGACATAACTCGTAACCTGGCAATACGAAGTAGTAATTCGTACTCCTAGAGTACGAGATATGACCAAAGGCCCGCTGACCCGCTGACCCTGACATGGCAAATGACATGGCACCTTAAATCGTATCCTCGGCATATGAGTTACTAACTCGTAATCTAAGGATACGAGTTATAGTGTGTGGCCGACCAACCTGCATGGCCATGCAGAGTGTCGGCAATAATTCATCTAACTCGTAATCCGGGCATACGAGTTACGTGGATGGTCTCGTCATGCTCGTCAGTCCTCGCGTAACGAAGGCTGTCGTGTACCCCGCGTTCCTGAAAATGAAAGAGTAAATTATTTATTGGGCTACTAAAAAAATAACAATAATACATAAATTAAACTTACGATGGTCTCCATAAATACCGCATCCCCCATCTGAAACCTCTGCGACATCTGTCTCTCGTGTGGAGATATATAGAGCCGAGTGATTCGATGAAAACACTGGTAATATCCATCCTCCACCGAGTTGAATGCAGTCGCGGGAGGACCATCCATGACCGTGTCCTCTCGATCATCCCATAATTGAAGCCAGACTGCGTGATGCGCTCTCCAATCCATACCCGACCGCTGTCGACGCTCGTACGTATGAAAATTGTTATCTCGATACGGCGGTATAACTGGAATTCCTTGAATAATTTCAAATTGCCGAAGTACTCGTTCGGGGTAATGAAACTCCACGATATTGAAGAATATCAGTGGACACCTCGATCGACACGCCGTAGGTAAGCACTCTTCAGGAAGATCGGCAATCTCGGGGAGCGGGGCAGCGGTCGCGGCTGGACAGGGCGTCGCGGCTGGGGCAGGGCGGCGCGTCGGGCGGGGCTGCAGGTCGCGGCAGGGCGGGTGGCAGCGCGTGGCTTGGCTGGGGCGCGCCGGGCGGGGCTGCAGGTCTGCTTCTCGTCGTCTTCGTCGGCTTCGTCGTGGTCGGCTTCGTCGTCGTCGCTTCGTCGTCGTCGCGTCGTCGTCGATATTTCGTCGTTTGGTTCGTCTTCTTCGTCGCGTAGGGTTTGATAAACAGATCTAATTCGTAATCTCAGAGTACGAATTAGAGTAACTCGTAATCTGGGAGTACGAGTTACGCCAGCTAAGCGCACGCGCCAGCTCGGACAGTAAGTCGTAATCCCAGGGTACGAGTTACTTTAATTCGTACTCTGGGATTACGAAAAGCCCTATTTTATTAATACTTTACCTTTTCAGTTTATTTTATTAATGATAGTTTTTTTTTGGGACAATTACGTTTCAGGCCCTAGAAAAGTATAAACTTAGTGATCAGGCCCTGTCAGTAATTTCTTTAGTTTAAAGGACCTGTTTTTTGAAAAATTTAAAGGTAAAGACCCAAACTATACTTTGACTAAAATACCCTTACTAAATCGTTCAGTAAAATGGTATTCGACGCCAGTTGTATGTTACGGATATATGACGCGTTGTTACTGTAAAACTTATAAGCGTTACTTTTAACTGAAAATGTGTTACTTATCGATAGTAAAATGTTTTTAACAGATTTATATTTAGTTCTCCGGATAATCGAAATCCATTTTTCACAAGAATCGGCACAATCGACTGCCCCATCAACCAATCAATTTCGACGTGTCACGTATGTTTTATTCTAGTATTGATGAAGAACGATGTAAGAATTGTAATGAATTTTTATATGGATTCAAATTTGAGAAAAATGTGGCCAAATCGAACTAGATTTAGGCAGCAATTGCAGCTAATCTGTGCGTATTCGAGATACCCATAGTTTGGGCGTTTCATAGGCTCTGTGAATTTTGAAACAATCGTTACCTCATCACTTTTATAACTTACGCTGTGTGAAAGCAGGTCGTATCGCAGCCATTGATTCATCGGGAACACATGTTACTATTTCATGAATTATTGTCACTACGATTCGTCTTAATGTTACGAAACTATACAATAACGTTATTTTATTTCTCAGATATTATATTTTTATGTCATTAATTGGTATTGTACGACTTTATTTTGTTTCTCGGAAGTATATATTTGGTTTTTTTTGTCCAATATATGGTACTAAGAACAAAGTGGGTCATGATACAAGGGGTGACTGATAATCGACTTCTTCGTCGATTAATTGGTATATTATGACCTAATTTTGATTTCCGTAAGTATTGATGGTGTATTTTGTTTAATAGACATGTTCGATATTATGACCTACTTTAGTTTTTCGGTATTTGTTGACATCGAACTATTACTACATGAAATTGAAGCGTTACTTGGATTATCTGAAATGTTATAGTACGAACTAAGTTCTTTTAGAAGGCATGTTTCGATATTTTTTGACATTGAAACTGTTACTACGTAAAACCAAAGCGTTACTTGTTGTTATCGGAATTGTTACTAAAAGTACAGGATTTGTCACTAAATAAACAATAAATATTATTGTATTGACTTGAAGTAGTACTATACTTGCTAAATTTTGGGCGGGATTTGTAGATTGATTGGGTTAATTGGGCGGGATATTAGTTTTGGATGGATTTGGATGGATTTACTGTACTTGCTAAATTTTGGGCGGGATTTGTGGATTGGTTGGGTTAATTGGGCGGGATTTATGCAATGATTGGGATTTTAGCGGGATTGCTAAATCAGTGCAAATGTGTTACTAATAACTATTTAACTATTATCCGTTTAGTTAACTATGTTACTAAAAGTTGCTTATGTGTTACCAATTGCTGTAGTTGTCGCACCAAGGTTTAGGGTAGTGTGTTTATGGAGATTAAGGTTTAATGTTTCAGAGTTACCCTTAAGTACAACATATAAACTGATATTTGTGGTTTAATTTTGAATTATGATGGCATTCGTGCTGAAATTCATATGTGATGTTTCAATGAACAAAGTAATAGTTTATATTTTGAATAAATATTAACCTCGAACATTCACTATCATCCACCTCAATCGAACAATGTAGCTTTTAAAGGAATTTTGTGTGATAAATGCATCAAATCATACATTTACAAGATGTTAATCTTGTAAATCTCGAACAATGTGCATTTATGAATGAAATTAATTGGATTAGTAATGTGGTACTGGAAACCTGTTATGTGGTATCATTATGTGTAAACACGTTATTCGATAGGTTCGTATTGTTATTTTATAGCAAACATGTAGTATTACGTGCGGGTAATCTGGTACTGGTGACATTAACGAATCATCCTGTTAATATTCCTTAACAAATAACTTCGAGAATGTATCAAATACAGATTTACAACATATAAAATGATATTTGGGGTTTAATTTTGAACTTTGAATACGTTTGTGATAAAATTCTTAACGTTATGTCTCATTAAAAGAGATACTAGTGTATGTTGTGAAGGAAGAGCTATATGTTTACATGATATTTTATATCAACTTTCACATATTGATATCAACATTCGCAAAACGTGTCTTTTAAAGAAATTTTGTGATTTAGCTTCATCATATCATCTATTTCCATGAATGTCAATCTTATATATCTGAACGAAGTGAATTATGAACGAAATTTAATCGAAATAGTGATGTGGTATTGATTAGCTATTATGTGGTACTTGTAGCTACAAATTTGTTATAAACTTTGCATATATTGTTATTTTTTATCAGACATGTGGTATTATTTGCAGGCAATGTGGTAATATCAAGTTTGTACTGCTGATATCTCTGACAATATAGAACATTCTAGAATGTTCTTAATAATGTGTTACCCAGAAGACGTGAATTGTTACTCAGAAAAAATGAAATGTTATTTACTTGTGACGAGTCGTTTTTATTTTCTCAGTATATGTTCGTTTCTCGGAAACATTTGTTATAAAATTCAACACATATGGTATTATTGTTCCGTTAACTGTTACTCAGAAAGCATGAAGTGTTATCCATTAACCATTTTAATTAGCAAAAGTTACCGCTTAAATCTCATTAAAATTCTTCGTTATTCCATGATTAACATCAATATTATCGTCGATAACTAAGGCCCACGATGAAATTGTGTCGAATTTACATTATCCGGTCATTAAAGTTGAGATTTCATCGTATTAAACAAAATTTCCGAATTGTTTTTGAAGCATTCGTGCTTTATGAACTTCAAAAATTCTCTTTGATTATGATGACCCATGAAAAATTGAAGCCAATATAACTTTGTGCTGTTAGTAACGTCGAGATTGGGTCGGATTTGGAACGTGAATTTTTTCTTTCGACCGCTTGAGTGTAAAAAATGTGTTATTGCAGGAAGCGGTATTTTTTTTGAATGATGTGTTACTTCTGCGACATCATTTGTTATTTACTAAAAGAAACGTTGTATTTTCTGTTATACGGTCAATATTTATTTTCTCACAATTAACGCCACTAATATCCGAAACTTATCAATGCTTATGATCAAAATTAACGATAATTTCAACTTATATTATCTCAATTATGGAGATATGTACGGGTCTGAGTGTGAAATCTCATTTCGATCGACGTCGCTTTTTTGGTAGAGATGATGGCATGTACTTAGAAGGACAAATATGTCTTATTACAGGGTTTGGTCTGAATTTTCGTTGCAAAACTGGCAAATCTGTTATTCGTTGTATTAGTTTTGGTATTCTCGTCTACAGCGTGAAGTACTCAATAAAAGACTCTTTGTTATTCAGATGAAAGAAACCGTTTTTTTCAGCGCGAAACTGTTATTATTATTTCGAAACTTGTTATCGCATCATTCAGGTAAAACTGATTCTAGAATGTTCTTAATGATGTGTTACCCAGAAGGCGTCAATTCTTACTCAGAACAAAAGAAGTGTTGTTTACTGGTGACGAGTCGTTATTATTTTCTCATTATCTGTTCGTTTTGCGGAAACATTTGTTATAAAATTGAAGACATATGGTATTACTGTTCCGTTAACTGTTACTCACAAAGCGTGAAGTGTTATTCAGTAACCATTTTAATTAGCAAAAGCTACAACTTGAATCTCATCAAAATTCTTCGTTATTCCATGATTAACATCAATAATTATCGTCGATAACTAAGGCCCATGATGAAAATGTGTCGAATTTACATTATCCGGTCATTAAGTCGAGATTTTATCGTATTAAAAGAAATTTTCGAGTTGTTTTTGAAGCATTCGTGCTTTATGAACTTCGAAAATTCTCTTTGATTATGATGACCCATGAAAAATTGAAGCCAATATAACTTTGTGCTGTTAGTAACGTTGAGATTGGGTCGGATTTGGAACGTGAATTTTTCTTTCGACCGCTTGAGAGTAAAATATGTGTTATTGCAGGAAGCGGTATTTTTTTTGAATGATGTGTTACTTCTGCTACATCATTTGTTATTTACTAAAAGAAACGTGGTATTTTCTGCTATACGGGCAATATTTATTTTCTCACAATTAATGCACTAATATCCGAAACTTATCAATACTTTGATCAAATTAACGACAATTTCGACTTATATTATCACAATTATGGAGATCTGTTCGGGCTGAGCGTGAAATCTCGTTTCGATCGACGTCGGTTGTTTGGGAGAGATGATGGCATATTCTTGTAAATTTTTGCAACAGTGAAGGCCGAATATGTCTTATTACAGGGTTTGGGTAGTTTTCTCTGAACTTTCCAAAAAGTTGGTCCTTATTCCTAAACTATACTCTAGGGGGCCTGAACCCAAATTCAAATATCTTAGTAGGGTGAAAGCAAATTAACCCTTTTTTTTACTTATTTAATTAAAAAAGCCTGTTCTTTCTATCTTTTAATTTTTATTCTGTTATCTTTCTCCCTCGGTCTATGAGAAGTTCTCCTATTCGATATTCGATTGTACGGATGAACGTTGTTGCCAATTTGGCTGCCTCTAAATTATGTTTATTGGGTTATTAATTAAGCTAATGTTCGAAGGAAAAACAGATATTATTAAGCTTTTGATCTTTGGGTTAATTCCTTATCAGTACCTTTCGAGATTTCACATTCCTTTTAAATACCCCTTGATTATTTCTTCTTTATAAGTACCCATTTGAAAATTTATTCATGTTCAGTACCTAAAAAACTCTTTTTCAGCGTTAAATGGACAAAAATACTCATGTCTCACATATCAACAAAGCTGAATAATTATTTTCACATGCATTATACAAAAAATCGTTTTTGTACCAAGTTCCAACAAAATTGGACATTATACCAGAAAATGTTGAAATTATACCATCTGTTTTCGTTATTATACCAGAAATAAATAAGGTTCGAATTTTATACAGTGAAATTGGACATTATACTAACTGATTATGCTATTATACCAGAAATTATAGAAATAACTCCAAAAAATATTGAATTTATACCATCCGTTTTTGTTATTATACTAGTAAATAATGAGATTCAAATTTTATACAATCAAATTGGACATTATACCAACTGATTATGCTATTATACCGGAAATTATAGAAATTATACCAGAAAATGTTGAAATTATACCATATGTTTTCGTTATTATACCAGTAAATAATGAGATTCGATTTTATACAATGAAATTGGACATTATACCAACTGATTATGCTATTATACCGGAAACTACAGAAATAATACCAAAAAATGTTGAAATTATACCATCTATTTCTGTTATTATACCAGTAAGTAATGGGATTCGAATTTTATACAATGAAATTGAACATTATACCAACTGATTATGCTATTATAACGGAAGTTATAGAAATTATACCTGAAATGTTGAAATTATATCATATGTTTTCGTTATTATACCAGTAAATAATGAGATTCGATTTTTTACAATGAAATTGGACATTATACCAACTGATTCTGCTATTATACCGGAAATTACAAAAATAATACCAAAAATGTGGAATTTATACCATCTGTTTTTGTTATTATACCAATAAGTAATGGGATTCGAATTTTATACAATGAAATTGAACATTATACCAACTGATTATGCTAATATAACAGAAATTATAGTAATTATACCAGAAAGTGTTGAAATTATACCATATATTTTCGTTATTATATCAGTAAATAATGAGATTTGAATTTTATACAATGAAATTGGACATTATACCAACTGATTCTGCTATTATACCGGAAATTGTAGATACTATACCAACTGAATTTGCTATTATACCGAAAATTATAAAAATTATACCATGTTTTGGTTATTGTACCCGTTATTATAAGTTACAGAGAAATGGGACGTATTTATACCAACTGATTCAGCAATTATACCACAAATTGTAGAAATTATACCATTTGTTGTCGTAATTGTACCAACAGAATTGTATGCTATATCATTTGGTATAATAATGATAACAGTTGGTATAATTAGAATAACAATTGGTATAATAATCAACAGTTGTATGATGTCCAATTTAAATAGCGTTATTATAACTTACAGCGAAATTGAATGTTATACCAACTGATTTTGCTATTATAACAGAAATTGTAGAAATTATACCATTTATTTTCGTTATTATACCACTAAATATTGTGTATACCAACTGATTTTCCTATTAAACCACTAAATGTAGAAACTATACCATCTAATGCGTAATTATACCAACAAAATTGTACATTATACCAGTTGGTGCAATAATGATAACAGTTGATATAACTAGCATAACAATTGGTAAATAATCAAACAGTTGGTATGATGTCCAATTTAATTTCAGGAAAGGGTATTTTCGTCCGTTCGCTGTTTGGGGCATTGATTACACAACTTTTTCGCAGATGGGTACTGAAAAGGAAGATTTTTGCTACGGGTACTGATAAGTAAGTTCAAACCTTCAAAGGTAGTGATAATTAATTCACCCTTATCTTACACTTTAAAAAGAGCTTAAATTCAGCCCCTCGATTCTTGCGTGTGTCTTGTCTTACTTCGCTACAATGGATACGGTGATGTCAATTTTCCCATCACAAAAGATTCTCATGTTTTTATATGGTTTTTGGTGTTTTCGTAAGTGCACAAAGAAGTATGATTTTTTTATTTATAAGATGGTTTAATTTAACTGATCACCGGTTATGACAGTTCACTGATAAAATCTTTTGGCAGTGATGCGTTCAGTTTTCATCTCATGTGTTACCTGCTTTTGTCGGTCTTAAGTAGTTGATGGACTTTCGATTTCATTTTCATCTTCCCCATATGTGTATGGAAAAATCATATTAAACAAGTTCGAGACTAAGAATAATGTACTAAGTGAGACATTGAGTGGGTTCCAATCTTTATCAGCATTCATCGAACTCGACTTAAGGTTAAGAAAATTATTCGGCACGTTGAAAATAAACATAAATCGGTATGCGTCTATAGCCTTAATAATATTAGAATAGATAAATCGATTAAAAAGGCAAAGTTTAAATTTGAGTCATTAAATATAGGTATATCTACACATAAATACCCAATTGAATAAAATTTTTACACATAGGTACCAATGTCAGAAAATTTTACAGATAGGTACCCAATTTAATTTTTACCAGTTTCTTTAGTCATTTCGTACCTTCCTATGTGTATATTGCGTACCATAACACGTTGATATAGGGTACCTAAATGTAGCATACGTCGTACCTACGGCATAGATGTGTGTTACACAGGCCGTACCTAAATGTAGCATACGTCGTACCATTTTCTGTTATATAGGGTACTCAAATGTGTTGATGGGTACCCAAATGTGTCGTATGGTGTACCTGTGGGGATCGGGTACCTACGTGCAAAAAATTTATTCTGTTAGGTACCTACATATAAAAAAATCCTGACATGGTACTAAATTACAAGTTTTTATCCAAATAGTTACTTATGTGTAAAGACCCCAATATACCACTTCTCGATTTTCGATGGTTATACTTTATACTGGAAGGTCATTCCTAAAACGAATTGATAATAAAAGAAAAAGTCTCTTGGGTGTGAGCTAGAATCATCCGATATGGGATAGACTATAAATCTAAACACGTCACCTCACGTGTGACATGACTGAGCTAACACGTGGATATATGAATCGCGTGACAACCATGGTTTTGAAGATCGGAACGGACCAGACCGGCCGGTTTTGGCCGGTTCCGACCGGACCGGTAAAAAATCCAGTCCGATCCCGGTCGGTCTTGGCTTTAATTTATAAAAAAAAAAAAAAAAGATAATATTTAATAAGTTTCGCAAAAGAGACTAATGTCATAGAAATGTTGAGTTGGTCCAGTGGTGAGGCTCTCAATTGGTTAATAGATGGGCCTGGGTGCCAGTTCTATTTGCCAAATATTTTTTATGATTAATTATCAATCCAATATTTTCCTTCTATATAATTTCGACTCCAAATTGATAGATTTAATACTTCACATCTCATGGTATGATTAATATTTAATCCCCAATATAATTTAGTTTTATTAAATTGGGCCCTTAATTTTATAAAACTAGAATTTTGAAAATGTCAATAAAACATGCATATTTTCTATTTAATTTGATTGATTTATACATAAAATATATATTTTTAAAATCTAAAGATACTGGTTTGACTCCGGTTTGATTCAGGTTCTATACCGATTAAACCACTAAACCTTAAACCACTAAAATTTTCGGTCCGATTCGAAAACCCGGTTTCAGAACCTTGGTGACAACGAGCTAAAAATTGTCCGATACCATATTGAAATGATTCCTAAAGGCCATTGGCCATAAGAGGAGATCTCTACACTATATAACTGAGTCTTTGAATTATTTTTGGAGCAAATTAGGTCAAAAATTCTACATTGTTGTATACCAAGTCAACAAATGTCAGCAAGAAATATTTGAGTTAGTATCAATCCGACTCATTTTGCTGATCTTAATCTCAATTTTGTTTTTAAATCTGAAGTTAGTGATAGTTTTCTGCCTTTATGAAATATAATGATGAAAAATCGAACAAAAATATATTTAGTGATCGAAATTTGAATATTTTTAAGTCATTAAATTTGATACTTGTTGCGGTGTCAAATTAAATCTCACATCGAATAAATCCAAGAAGTATTTAGAAGTATATAAGTGTGTGTGTGTGTGTGTTATTCTATCTATTGCCAATTGGTTTTAGAGTGGAACCTCATAAGGCTTATGGGCTTGGCTAGAAGGTGATCGGAATTTCCTACATTGGTGCGGTGAGCTTGGACCGAGCACTTGACCCTTAAATAGATCGAGATTCTACACTAGATACGAAATTGATGATGTGCCTCCAGCAAAACGATTGTGTAGATTGTTGTGAAAGCTCGGTTAAGAGCGAATCTGTTCAATGGGTGCGACAAAAGTGCGTGGTGCATATGATTGCAATGATGGCACCAAATTATCGTTGAAAGGGAGTCTCATTGAGTGGTCTTGGTTTGAGGGGAGGATAGTTGGGGTGTCAAACCCAAGTCTCACATCGGATAAATCAAAGAGATGTCCTAATATATATAACTCTCTCTATTGCCAATTGATTTTAGAGAGAAATCCCACAAGTTTATATGGGCTTGAGCTAGAAGATCATTCGAGATCGTTACAGTACCAAAAGAGACTCCGTTTTCAATCAACAATCTAAATCGAGTCAGAAGCCTTTCTTCATCCAAATATTGAAAAGAAACCATGATTGAATATTGAAGGGCAATCTAGAGGAGAACTCTGAATTAGGTTTACCTCTATTATCATATAGTCGAGTGATTAGTATGTAAAATCTGAAATGCATTACAAAGAATTACGTTTTGGATTCGTCTATTTGAACGGAATTGCATGATTATAAATTAAGAAGTTCAAATCCAAATACATTGTTTGACAAATGTCAGGGTTTTCGAAATTCAGGTTTCAAAATATAGCTCGAGCTCGACCTCCAGTATTTTATTACTAAAACTCAAAGTAAAAAATAAATAATAAATAATAAACATGAATCTAGCTTGCAAGACGGTTCGCGAGCCTTCGAACACCCATGAGTGAGCTCGAGCTTGTCAATAATGAGCTCGAGCCGGCTCGACTCGTCATTCACCCCTGTTATTATTATTATTATCATTACTATTATTATTATTTACGAAAACTTATTATGGGTTCGGCTTTAGAATTCAAAAACATATCACCCGTCATCGACTTTTAAAATCCGATAAATAGTGAACGTTCGAATTAACATCAGATTTGGATGAAATAAAAATCCAAATCCGTACATTACCCAAACGGACGATTTGAAGGAACCTTGGATTTCAAATCGATTCAGATGAACCATAAATAGATTTAATGTTTTTTGAAATTCGGGTATTTAAACGGACTATAAATAATTTCAAGTTGCCATTTTTGTGATATTCTTTAAGTAACCCATAAAAGTTTTCTATGGCTTTAAGAAGCTTACGGTTCCTGCTTTAAGCTTTATTCGTTGTGATGAAATTTCTGTAAGCATGGAAAATCTACTCGAAATAACGAGACAAGAAACCCAATTATTTGTATGTGTCATCATATAATTTATTTTCCGTAATCCATGACTTTATGTCAATTTATTATTGGTGTGTTTCATAAAGGGTAATTCTATTTGCACCGTCCCATTTTCTATTTGCACCCGCTCAATGTGTAAGTAAATTGTCAAATACTTACCAAAGTAATTATTTTAAAAACGTTAAATGCTTACCAACTTTAAACTATTAAATAATTACCATTAAAGTAAACCATACTCCTAAATTTCGATCTAATTGAAAACTAACCTCAAGTATTGCCACTAATGTCTTAACGATTACGTCGTAGCTTTACCAGCCGCTCCATTCTCCCGTTAAGTGTTGCATATTCAAATTATGTGTAATCACCACGTTTAAAAGTCACATATATAATGGATAACTAAAAAAATAAGTTGTGAAGTTAATCATTATTTACTTTAAGATTCAACAAGAAAAATTACCTTAAGATTATGTTATATTGAATTGATTAAAAAGATAATATTAGTTGATTGGTATTGTTAGTGCAGTTATTTAATTTTGCATAAATAATAAGTAATGTTTATTCTACATGAATATTTAAATTAAATTAAATATTAGTATTGATTAATTTTTTAAAAAAATTTAATTTTTTTAACTTAAGATAAAGTGTGAGGCTATTAATACAAGATACAATAATAACTAAATTAAATATCGTATTGTTATATCATTGGTTAAAATAAGTTATTTAATAGTGTTGAATGACTTGTGCAATTGATGTTGTTGAATTAATAATAAAAAATAATAATTATTGCTAAACTCATGTGATTAGGTAACAAATTTCAAGTGTTTGGTGGTGTAAATGGTAGAGGGGGGTGTGAATAGTAGGACCCTTCAGAAATTACATACAAGTGAAAAAGACATGCAACGTGCTGCTTTCTTGAAGTTCATGAAATTTTCATATATTAATTTACGACAAAGATAAAAATAAATTTACGTGACTATCATTTCAATGATATATTAATTTAGGATGGTACATTAAAATTGTAATCTATTTTCATAAAACTTAATACTAATTAGTTATAACTACTATATTATCAATTCATTGTAAGATCAAACTTTCAATTTATGTATTATTTAAATAATCTATGGCTGTGTTTAGTTGTCTGTATCATAATTTTATCATAAGATTATAATCTTGACATTTATATGAGTTATATGTTCACTTTGCAATATTAACAATATTATTATCTTGTTTACTTTCCAAGATAACAAAAATTTTGTCTTGGTATTATTGGTAAAATTACAAAATTAACTTTTATGTCATCAAACATAAATTACAAAATAATTAGTCTTATAAGCATCGAAAAATATAAGATACACATATCATTTTGATCACCACGAAACAAGGAATAAATTGGTGTTGCTTATTAGTTTTATCACATAAATCATATGAAATAACGGAGATTTTTTAATTTGGTGGTATAAGAGTATTTTAGTCATTTGGATAAATTATATTGGTTGGATAAATAATCTCACCCACGCCACACGGATTATTTATCTTGGATTTTCTATTTTATGACAGCGGGCTTACAAGAAAAAGTAATTGTCAATTACAAGATTATATTAGATAAAAATAACCTTATCTTGCCTTGTCTCACTTTATCCGACCAACTAAACGCAGCCCTATATTAAACATCATGTGCTTATAGTAACGGTCTTTCAATTGATTTGGTATGGCATGTACAATTACTAATTTGCGTTTTACTTTTAAATTTATTATATTTTTAATTTTGTAGTTCAATCAATATACATACAAATAACATAGATTAAAATTAAATTTTATTGTTTCATCCATTGAATACAATCAAAATACAAATGATGATATATATCATACATAGCACACGCAACGAGTGTGCGGAAAATACTAGTATCTTATATCAAATGAAACGTGTTAGCTTTGTATTCTTAAATTATATTAAAATTACAATTTACATGACATCTTAGGAAAGAAAAGTATAGCTCAATGCCCATTTAGTTAATTAATTCTAAGATTATCTTAATAACTTTCCCCATTACGCTAAGAGCTGTGATCTTGAAGCAACCTCCTAATCTAAAGCTTTTGTTATATCTCTGTTGTTTATGCCGTTATAACTTTCTTATTCTGATTTGGACAATAACATGTGAAAGCGGAATTGTTGTAAAGTAATAATAGAAGCAACGTATCTATATAAATATATATTTAACGCACGGGCATCTTACATATGGGACCTTTGTGCTGTCTTGACCACAAGCAGCCTTTAATTCAAAAATTGATTAGCTTGTGCAATTATTTTAGTGAAGAAAAGAAGGATAATTAAATGGTCAAGAGCAACAAAGATAAATGAACAACGATTTTCGAAATATTTATGATTTATTATTAATGATTTTCGAAAAATGTTAGTATTGTTGCAACAACGATATAAAAAGATTAAAAACATATTTGTTGTACCTTAATTAGCATGATTGTTTTTGAAATATTCCGCCAAATCTCATAAAATAAAGCTAAATGACGTACAATCTACAAACTATTTTGAAGTGAAAAGGAAAAAAAAATAATAACGTTGCTAAGCATTAAAGGTTAAAAATATCCAACGAGTAGGCGAAAGAAGAATTTATCTCGAGATTAGATTGTCTTTAAACATTTGGAATGACGTCTTTCGTTGTCTAAACATGTAAAGAAGCAACATAGATAATCGTTATTATGTAAGATATATAAGCAATGAAAAGAAAAAAAGACTCAGTCGATGATCAATCTGTAAAGTGAGATATCAATCTCTCTCAATCCCATGACTTCTTTATTTTTCCAATTCCAAGTGCTCTGATTGCTTTATGATTTCATGTACTTTGCAGTGTTTATTTCGAATCTGCTACCACGTATTTTCTTTTCTAATAATTTATTTTAACTACTACACATTTTCACCCTGATTTGCACACTGGATAGGATAAGTTCAACATGAAACTTTCATTTTCAGCTATGAGATCCCCAAGTCCATAAAAATTGTCAAAGAATTTAAGAGGGATCGAATTTGACGTACGTCTTAACAACCACTTAAGAAAAAAAAGACGATGAAAACAAAATAGAAGGATTTGGTGGACTAACTTGTAGAAGTAACAGTTTCAGTATTACTCTTCTAGAGCAGCGTAACGTCAAATTTTAGCCCATTTACTTCTTGAGGCCCAATATTTGAGATGAAAAGCCCACCAATTAAAGGCCCACTCGCATACAATAAATGTATCATTGTCCCACATAACATAATCTATCATCTTGGGCTTTTAAAAGCAGATACGATAAACCTTTGTTGCATATGAAGTTGGTGGTCTTCTCCACTGCCCTACTTCTTGCACTAAAATTAGGCAGCTTAGATTCTCCGATAATACCAAATCCATTGATGTTCAGATTCTGTCGTGAAATACGTTGTGAAAATGGCGTCCAGATTAGCAACTTATTGTTCGATAGTGAGTGTGTGTGAATTGAATCAAGAAACAAGTTCTTCAATGTGTTTGAATCTTAATTCGGCAAGGAAATGAAAAATATGAAACAATATAACGTGGTTCGGCCTTAACTTTCAGGCCTACTCCTGGGACCAAAAAAGGCATTTTCTCTATTTCGTAAATTGGGATTATAAGATTATTTCTTCCTCGCTAATATACTAGTCTACATCGAACTCTAACTCTCATTCTCTCGAAAGTTATTCGGTCAAAGACTGCTGGTTGACCTTCGAAATATGTTATTCATTACCTTTAGACTTCAACAAGCTGAACTGCTTGCATCAGAGTTGTTGAGGATCGCAGCTCAACTAGTATCAGACGTCACGTAGATTTCTTTAATTCGGCTAGCAACTTCCTTTAATAGTTGCTCAAGTTTTTCTAATATGTCAACGATTTCTTCATGGCAACAACATCATTTTAAGCTCTTATCGAATTGAGTTTGTGAATCATCTTTACAAAACTCCACCTTGATTCATCAACTCAGATTCAGATACTGGTTACTTAATGCGCTTTCGATCAGAGTACCTTCAAGCATCCAACCAACTCCAAGCAGTAGTTAAACTTGTTACTTGTTACTGGTTTAATAAAAATGTCAGCTGGGTTGTGGTCCGTTCAGATTTTCTTGACACCGATCTCACCTGAGGCCACCACTTCACGAATAAGGTGAAGTCTGGCATCGACATGTTTTGTTCTCTCACGATGAACGTTGTCTTTGGCAAGATGAACAACTCATTTGTCACCAGACACCTCTATATGCTAATGTTTCATCATAAGCTCACCAGTCACCCCTTTAAGCCAAATCGCATCTTTAACAGCCTTGGTAATTAGATCTATGTATTCAACTATAGTTTTCGATAAAACAACTGCCTTTTGCAATGTGCCTTCCAGCTTATCGTTGTCCCAAAAGATGTGAACACATAAACCAGTCAGAGACTTCCTGTATTAAGACAGCCCGCATAATCAGAGTCTACAAAACCTCAGATCATGTTCTTGGTGTCTGAAGTTACCTCGCTCTGTTTGAACACCAACCCCTTATATATTGTCCCTCTAATTTACTTTAATATCCACTTCAAGGCAGCCCAATGATCCCACCACATTTGCATATGGTATATCATACTCAGCCTCTTGCCCTGTTACATCCTCTGTTCCGTTGTTCAGTCTGAAATGAGCAGCCAAGGGGGTTATGATACCCTTTGAATCACACATCTCAAACCACTCTAAGATACATATTAGGTAATTCCTTTGCTGCAGTTTCAGAGAACTTTTAGTCGTGCTTCTGATAATCTACATTCCTAATATTTCTGGTTGACACGATGTCCTTCATGTCAAACTTAGACTTCAACAAATCTTTAACAAAGCTATTTCCTGCTTGCTTTCACTAGCCACGAGCATATTATCGACATAGAGGAGCATGTAGCACAGACTCTTGTTCTGTTTGCTCTTATAGTATATGAAAGGGTCATACTTGCTCCTCTCGAAATGGTTTCTGATTATAAACTAACCATTGTTCCATTGCCTGGACTTTGCTTTAACCCATATAGATACTTCATCAGTTTGCAGACCAACTTTTCCCAGACTTATATATCCTTCTACCATGAGAATTTTCTCATTCAGTGTGCCATAGAGGAATGTTGCCTTTACATGTAGTTGCTCAAGCTCTAGATCATATGTGCTACCAATGAGTGTAACAATGGAATGGACCTTTTCTTTACCACACGAGAGAATACCACATTATAATCAATTCCTCTCTTTGTGTAATACTCGAGCTACTAATCTTGCTTTGTATCTTCCCGTTGAATTCACTTCTTGCTTCTTCTTAAAGTTCCATTTACAGCTTACCATCTCTGATCCTTTGAATTCATCTCTTCATTATGGCAGATATCCAGCATTTTCTGGCAATACTCTTGATAGCTTCCTGATAAGACTTTGGCCTTCACCATTCAACCATTAAGAAAGCAAATGCTCATTACATCACCTTGACCATAGCGTGTGGGAGCTCCATTTTCTCTTCTGGTTCTATCTCTTTGTTAGCATGTAATTAGAGAACTCATCCATGCTAGAACAAACAGGAGCTCAATTTCCCGAAGTGATGCTTTTATCATTATCTTGTGAGTCATCCTCTTCATCTTATTATTCTTGTTCTCTTGAGGCCTCGTCAGGCTCCACTTCAAGATGCAGTGTTTCCATAGAAAATCAAACACATCATGATCTTTCCCACCAGCTGCATTTGAACTTTCAAGCATTTTCATTTCAGATTCTGATAAGGTCACACCTCGATTGAAAAAAATTCCTCATTCCTGGTTCCAGGCTCCAAAAAGCTTATATCCCTTCACACCCTCAGGATAACCAATAAAAATAGACTTAACTGCCTCAGATACCTGCTTGTCCCTTTTTATTTGTGTATAATCAATACAGCCAAAAACTCTGAGATGTTCCAAACTTCACTTTGAACATATCCAAAGTTCCTCTGGTATTTTACATCCAATTATTGTTGAAGGGCATCTATTTATAAGGTAGGCTGCAGTGGTAATAGCTTTTGCCCAGAATGACTTAGACGAACCTGCATTGATCAACATACACCTTGTCCTCTCAAGTGGAGTTCTATTAGTCCTTTCAACCAGCCCATGTTGCTGTGGAGTGTAAGGTATAGTTTCATAATCCTTATCCCTTCTGCCTCACAGATTTTATTGAATTCATTTGAGCAGAACTCAAGGCCATTGTCAGTTTTGAGCACTTTTATCTTCTTGTCAGATTGAAGTTCTACAACCCTATTACAAATCTTGAAATTTCCAGTGCCTCATCCTTTGATCTCAACATAATTGTCCATACTTTCCTAGCGTAGTCATCAATTATGCTCATGAAGTATCTTGCTCCATCAAGAGAGAAACAGTAGCTGGTCCCCATAAGTCTGAATGCAGATATTCTAAGGGTTCCTTAGAGGTGTGATAAGTTGTGAATTTACATGTATTTTTTATCTGGTAAAAGTGTGCTATCATTTGTTATTTACCAAAATTTCCTCGATAAATGACATTCAAATTTACATATTTTATATGATAGATATCTGAGCAAATTAACTGAAAAGCGGGACTCAAGGAAATCAAGCTTTTTACTGATTTATCCCATGAAGAACCAAGAAATACCAAGTCATGCTTGTGAAGTTTGAAAACAAATAGCTCACACGTGGTTTGTTTTGGCAGCCTAAGACGAAAGCAATTTGGGTGCTCAACTTGGAAAAAAAGGTCGCTCATAAATGTTTATGCATGTATGCATCACTTGTTTATTAAAAAAACCCAGGTATACAACTAGGGAGAAGCGAACTGTTGCTCAGGACCACACCTATAAGGCAAGCACACAACTCTCCATCCTCACACTCAACAATACGTAGCCACGTAAAAGCTTCCATTTACCTACACCTTTCATCTAAGCAGGCACCTCCTTAGTTAGCAACCTAAACGTGATCGAAGCAACAACTCATCCTCACGTCCTCACTCATTCCACCTAGCACGCACCTCAAGCGCCAGATTCTAGCTCTCAGCCAACGAAGTTGCCATCAACCTAGCGACTAACGAAACTTTCGCCGCTCGCAATCAAATACCCAAGAGGGAGTCATTTTTTATGACTGGTAACGAGGCTAGGGAGTCGAGACATGAGCCGATGTCCAAGGCATTTCCTTTGCTCACACAACGGGAAAAACCGGACGACGTGTGATGACTCTAACATCGTGAATGGGTGTATGGTTTATCATTTTCAACAATGTCTTCTTTAGATCATTGTTGTTTTCATGTATTAATATGTGCGCTTAAGTTTATTATGTGATTAAGGTCGTACTAGGCGGGATTATGAATTCGTAATATTGATGTTCGTATTTTATCTAATCGTATGAGTCAAACGTATTTCTTGTTTGTGCTTAATGCTTGCATGTGATTGATCATCATATGCATGATCCTGGATTGCTTTATAAGATCGAGTAAGTGATTAAATAGGTTTGAACAATAAACAAGGATACCACGACGTAAAACCGACGAGAGATGAAACTAGGTTTCGTACATGTGGTTTTCAAGATTTTAGGCACCGAAAGCATCTAAACTTTGGGAAATTCATAAAACAAATGTCTGTAGAGTAACTACAGTCATATAGGAATATAGTTGATTGGTTCACTTTCGCATGGGTCGCTAGATACGTGAATAACGGGTAGAGCGGGTTAGGAATTTCTACCTTAACTAGATTCATATTGATTAGATATAATCAACCGCATGAAGAGCTAGGATCAAGGGGTGCCGAAGATGTGCTTTAATTACGTTTATCATTGATCTATTTTAAGTCATAGCATCATTATACGTTTATTTGTTTGCCGTGTTTTTATTCAGTTTCATTTAAACTCAATTCTTAGAATTATTAAATTAAAATTCGCTTATGTCTAAAATAAATATAAGAAAAAAATCTTAAAATTAATCGATCTGTACTCATGGATCGATACTTGGACTTACGTTCATTTTATACAACTTGCAAGACCTAGTACACTTGCTAGTATTCGAGCGTTGTGTGTCTTCCAGTCTGATATGACTCTATGTGATTTTTCAAAACACAATTCTCACAGATTTCTAGCTTCTCCAGTTTTTCTCCTTCTATCAATCCCTACTTTGATAGCTTATTCAGCCCCACTTCACTTACATCGCCTAGCCTTCTATGCCATAGACTTGCAGGACCATCTCCTTTTTTGACCGCAAACAGTGCAACTACAGTAGAGCTCAACAATGAGTACAGACCATTTCTCTCGAGTCCCTTCATCACGGGTAAACTTGTAACACTTTCATCTATCCATTTCAAGTGTTTGTTCCATAGCCCAATTCATCCA
>JAPQWV010004552.1:0-28933 GCA_027422505.1 Craterostigma plantagineum
TCCTGGCGTCTCCACAGAAGTGATAACTAACATTTTCCATTTTTCTTTGACAGGTAAGGCTTCTGAATGGTTTTCATCATTGCCACTGCATCTATCACTAGTTGGGAGCAACTAGTGGAGTGCTTTTTTGGCAAATATTACCCACTGTCACGGACCAGCGAAATTAGGAGCCAGCTAGTAAACTTCAACAAGAAGGTGGCGAATCTCTGAGCGATGCATGGAGCAGATACAAGAGCCTTCTGAGACAATGCCCGAACCACAGCATCACCTGAGCGTTCAGAGGCAGTCATCCTTTTTAGGGCTGAGCACGCCAAATAAAAAGAATCATCGATGGCGGGTTCCACAAAGTTTTATGGAGTTAGGCGACGAGGAAGCACTCCAAGCCATCGAGCGAATCGCAGCCTACCCAGCGAGATATACTGAGCATGATCTGGACCGACGGACGGCTGGGGTACATGAGATAAGTAGCTCATTGGAGGCGCAGCTCGAAGCCTACATAAAAGGCTAGACCAGATACACTCCCAGGACCCTGAGACGGTCAATCACATCCACAATAGGCAAAGGAATGCATACCCCAACACATACGATCCGAACTGGAGAAACCATCCTAATTTGTCGTATGGCAACTCGCACTACTTGAAGCCTCCAGGAATTCAGTCACATTCTTGTGTCTAAAGGTCATTAGTTTGTTCCACTTGACCCAAAGCCACTTTACATAAGTGACGATTCTGGCCTTTTATTTTTCCTTTCTATGGATTTATTCTTGAGCGCGTCACACATCAATTGCTTGTCTTAACTAGTGATTCTTGGCTTCATACTCGCCTTGCGTTAATTCCTTAGGAAAATGATTAGAGCACCTAGGAAATTCCTCACTTGGCCTTACATAGACAATTTCAATCCTTTAATATAGCCTTTAGTCATGCATTTTGAGCTCTCTCCGATATCTTTTCGTCACTTGAAAATACTTTGAGGCTTCAACCGAACAACTAAGTTTCCGACGGGATGTTCAATCAAGAAAAGGAGGGGGAGGAAATGATATGACAAAAAAAGATGACAAAAATAGGTGGACAACGGACACGAGGAATGCTCAACGCACAAAAAGCAGTCCAAAAGAACCTGCCCCTCAACTTTCACAATCTCATCTAATTAGAAGGAGGCATTGATCTTTCTGTGAACTTCTCCTTCGATAATCTCGTACACTCATCAGAACGACTAGAAAGAGGAGCACCACGAAGTGAACTTCTCCAACGATAATCCGTCTTATATCGAGACAACGAGAAGAGGAGCATGGCCTTGGGTTCGAATTCCACAACTGCGAACTTCTTCAAATCGATAATCTCTGAACCTCACTAAGGGATTAGAAAAAAAGGAGCGCAGTATCGGCCCGAGAACAAGCAAGAAGAACTTCGCCATAGATAATCTCTCAGCCTCGTAGAGAAGCAGAGCTTCAGCTTGAGCAAGTGCAGACTGAGACGAAAAAAATTATAAAGGATGAGAATAACAATCGATAAGAGAAAAACGCCAAAACAAGGATATCGACGTGGAAAAAGGAAGAAGATCCTTAGTTCACAATTTCAAAATTATCCTTTCCTTCTAAGTCAAGAGCCAAAACAAAACCCTTACTGTCTCTATGATTCCAAATCGATGGTCTTTGGCATAGGTGAAATAATTAAAAACGCCTCGATCACAAGTAAATTGACTTAATATTGCTTGTGTTGACTTAAGTGATATAAATATAAAAATTCCAATTTAAAAATAATCGAGTGCTAGAGTGAACCTAGTGAGAGTTGTCGAAATGGATCATTCTATGATCTTAGGACTCTTTAGTTTGACGACGTGACTTGACGGCATATGATCTTTTCAAGTGTCTTGTGAAATTTTTAGGCGTGACAATGATCGTAGCAAAATAATCTGACCCCATACTATTATAAAATTAATATGCATACGAATATATATATCTATATATAATTATACAATATAGAGATAACTCGCACATTTTAATATGCAATGGTAATTTTGCATTTACACTGTATAGACTAAATGCGATATTTGTTCATGCTCATACCCTCGTGATTATAGTTATATGTTTAGGGGACCATGTACTAGACTAATCATGATAAATCTCATGTATTGAATAATTGGTCCTTAGATTGGATATGTACTTGTTTGATAAATCAATTGAGGTGCACTATTTGAGGGGGAGCATTTACAAAAGTTATGCCTTGAGCTCCAAATTATTTTGATGATCTTTCTCTAAGTGTTGCAGAAACAATGATGAGGATTTCACGAGTTTATCTCGAGTGGTACACGGCAGTGGTTGAAATGTTGTTGGTTAATATTTGGATCGTTACGTGTTTTATGATATTTGAATTTACCAATTTAACTCAAAAATATTTTTCAAGGGGAATCAAATAGAAAATTGCTTCCAAAATTACTCTAATATTTTCGACATCTGTTGCTTTAAGCATTGCGATTTATAAAATGTGAAGAGGGAGCCAGATGTCATCAACCAGACTTACAGGGATTTATTGGGTTTATTTTCATATATATAGGAGGATCAATTATGTGGTTCACTCTTAAACTTAGGATAAATCTGAAAAACATAGAAAACTTACAATCGAGAAATTCGGGCGAATTTTGCAATTTTAATGGCAGCTTCTCGAGCGAAAATTGATTAGGGACCATATGGTAATTTTTGTTTCAAATTGACAAGCGAAAATTAAACAGGAACCAAATGAAAAATTTCGATCGGTATTTGTCGAGCGAAAACTAAACAGTAACCAAAGGAAGCTTCTCGTTCGTAGTTTCTCTATCACAAACAGTAATGGGCTTAAGTTCACTAAGTCTCGTAAACATCTAATCAGTCCAATTAAATGAAATCATTGCTTGCAGTCGAAAATCCCTAAATACACGCTAAACCATCGATCGCAAAATTCAACAGTCAAATTTTCGTGCGAAAACTTTTTCTCTGAAAAAAAACGAACATCAAAACCCTTCAGACCTTTCGATTTTTTCCTTTGATTTTTGTCTTTAGAAGGTAGATTTAACTTCTCTTAGGGATTATCGTGTATTTGTGTAGGACCCCGATCCCCGCAAATTAGGCCGGCCAATAAATTACGTGTATGATTTACGTGATTTCATATTAATTGCGTACATTGTGAATGTTTATGTGACCTATCGATTTTATGCTCATGAATGTTACGAGAATTTGTGCAATTAGTGCCAATGACATGTGCTCAAGATAACCCTTAATCCAAGAAGGAATTTTCGAAATGATAGTGAAGGAAAGGACTAATGATAATTGAAGGAGACTTTGCTAGAATTTTATTTTGGGCTAGGCATTTTAACAATTAGGCCCATTTGAATTAAGTCAACATAGGAGACAACAATCCCTAATTCAAGGGAAACCCAGACGCCTAACTTTGCCTATTACTTATTTAAAGCAAAATATCTAAGATTAACAATCCAATACTCCATAACCACACCTAAAACTAACGAAGGAGAAAGCAAAGGAAGGGAGATAAATCGAAGGGAGCTCAAACGATCGCCCTCAAACTAGCTACGGATTTGGGTAAGTAAACGAAATTACTAACTTAAGCTATTACGGCCTTGATTATTAGATAAAGCATGTTTATGGTTTATGAGCTTCAAGAAATGTGTGCTTAAAGTTTTAGCCGAGACTTTTCCCATGAGAACTTGGTAGGATTTGATTTGCCAAACTCGTTTTAAAGGGTTTAGAACCTTAACATTTGATGACTTTAGAGACAATATTAAGCCTTGAGGAGTTTAATTTATGAATTCAGTTTCGATGCGATGAACGCTAAGGTTTCGACCGAAAGTAGGCTACTAATTGGGTTTCGATTTAATGTAATCAGCAAAAGGACTTTCGGTCGAAAGAGGGTAATTAAATTTAGGGTTTCGAGTGACACATGGAAGTAATGAACTAAGTTTCGATCAATTCAATTTTTAACAGTAAATTAACGCAAGTCCATGAGTTTCGATCGAAAACACATTTCAATACATAGGTATCGAGAAACACATGCCCAAACCCAAGAAATCACTCGGCGAAACTTAGATAATGCCATGATGACGTAAGACACTGCGAAACCTTTCCACAATCGAGCGAAACTCACCCAAACCACAAGCAATCAACCGAAATTCGCCTATTCATTATGCATGGTTTCGGGCGAAACTAGATGATGTCATGCTGACGTGGAAAGGCGGCGAAAACTCACTCACATGCATGCACTTTCGATCGAAACGGAGATGATGAGAGGGTGACGTAAAATGAACGGCGAAACTCATGCCAATTGGAAGTGGAATCGAGCGAAACCCTGAAATTGATCGAAAGTAGCTAACAAAAAGGTGTTTTCGACCGAAGAAATCTCGGCGAACTCCCTAAAATCGGAAGAAAACTAACATATGCTAACAATAAATCGAAATTAGGGTTTGATACCAACTAGTCTCGATCGAAAGTGATTGGCAATATGACCTTCGATCGAACAAACCTCGGCGAAACCTATGCAAATGAGGAATTAGATTGGACAAAAAAATCGAATCGGGCGAAACCTATAATTAAATGACTTTCGCCGAGCTTGTGATGTTAGGAATTACAATACTTTAACTTAGAAATTTATTAAGGGTCCGAAACTTAATTGGAATTGAGCCAATTGGAGTTTCGATCGAAACTAAATCCTAACTACTTCCGCCGAGCTTTACGAGTTAGAGTAATTGAATTCTAACATAACTTAGCCTTCGAGTTTAATGACTTAGAAATTGTAGCAGGTAAATCAGCAAATAGGAATAATAGCAACCTAGCGTGATGAAAATTAATTATTTCGACGAACTAGCTAGAAAGCAAGATACTAACAATTAACCCTTTCATTTAAAAAGGTCGAACGTTAGAGCGAACGAGGGAGCATGCTAATTGAGCTTGGACAACAGGTAAGTAGAATTCAACTATGACAAGTAACTTGCCTGCGTCCAATTATGTGAATTACGTGCTCGTGTATTCTATGTGAAACATGTACATTACGATATGATTATTTTACATGCATGATAGCATGATCTGCATGTGTACATGAGTATGGCATGAGCACTTGCACGCATACATAGTACGTAAGACGCGAGGTATGAGCGTGCATAAGATCGCCTGTGTGCGATGTATACTCGCCATATTGGCGTTTGTGTCGACTCAACGAAGAGTCACGGCTCCCCTATGCAGCCATGGCGAATGAAGCCATAAGGCCTGTATAAGAACCTGAGGGAATACCCCGTATGCGGGAGATGCAACCTGGAGGATGCAGGCTGGGGCACGCACTGAGTAAGGAAGATTCCTTCGGGTGACCTTCTAGTGCGTAAAACACTGACCGGGATGGAAGATTCCTTCGGGTGACCTCCGCGGTTAGTGGCCTCGGTGTTGGCTACCATTGAGAAGCGTCCGCGTGGAGGCCACACTGAGTAAGGGAAGATTCCTTCGGGTGACCTTCTAGTGTGCGAACCTCCACATTAGTACGAATCCCTCGTGGATTGAGATCTCTATGAATGGCGCATAGGGGGATAGAAAGCTGAGGGCCCATATGAAGTACTAAGCCTAAGAAAAAAAAAGAGTATGAGTCGGGAAAGAGTACGAGGCAGGAAAAAGAGCATGAGCGTTAGTAAACGATGGCGTGGATTGCCGTCGTTAGGACACGTGCATACATGCATAATTCCTGCTTACTGAGCCTCGGTGGCTCATTTCTTATGTTACGTGTTGTAGGTGCTAGCGATCACGGTACGTGATCTATCGATGGCGCAAGGCCGATCTTTTGAAGCTTTCCGGCCGCTTTTGAGATGGGTGTGTGTATGGATGACTACCTGTGAAGGCCGGCGCATAGGAGGCTTTTGCTGCACACACACACACTTGTATATTGTGTAGATGCGACAACGATGAACTGTAATGACTTATGAATATTCTTTTGACATGTATGTAAGACTTCCGCACACATTCAAATGAATTTTTTTTTTATTTCGCATTTTTACGTCGTTGCAACGACAAAGAAGCCTTAGACACTTAGGATTAGGACGAATTACGAGGTCGGACGACGGGTCCTGACAATTTGAACTTCATTTGCATCTATGTTTTGAAATATTTCGCAGGATCCTGTGTTAATTTCTCGCCTGTTCATATTCCGAGAACTCGAATGCTTGTTTGCAGTGTTTTAGACCAATATCTAAGTATAATCTAGGTTAAAAACTGCATGTTAAGACAGTTTCGAAGTCTCTTGATCGTTTTGAGTATAGCTTATTTCGATTTTCTGCGTTATTATAGGTCGATAAAAGATAAGACTAACTGGGTTTTACAACGTTTAAAGGCGTCGAAGAACTTTTTCGATCGCAAACAGTACGAATTGAATCTCATTTGGTAAAGTCACTGTTTGCATTGTAAAAATTTTCGATCGCAAAATTTTTTCTTTTTGACGTAGTCAGTAAGATAAGTAACGTAGACTGAAAATTACTCACAAACGAGAATGCAATTTTGATCTTATGAGAGCGAAATATTATAGGAGGAATGAAAGAGAAAAGATGCGATTCTTTTAAATGTTTCGAGCGCAAAACTTACTATCGAAAACATTATTTCGATTTTCAGTTTTGTTCTCGTCGAAAATTTTAGCGGCGATAAAGTAACTTTTCGACGATAAAATTTCTCGATCGTAAAAACTCGTAGCGACAATTTTGATCGATCGAAATTTTCTCGATCGTTGACTTAGTCTCTCGTTGACAATTTTCTCGGTCGTAAAATTTTACGGCGAATTTTTTTTAAATCTAAATCACTTTCTCGCTCGATAACTTTCACGTCGAAAATTTTATGCAGAAATCAATTTCTCGATCATAAATTTACGCAGAGATTTTTCTTGATCGTAAATTTCTCGACTACATATCACACGTTAAGTCAAACACTTACAAAATTTCTCTAAGTCTTCCACTGTATCTCCCATTAGCGAATAAAATTCTCGACGTAAATAGAACGACTTGATCGGAAATTTGCACTTAGGAAATTGAATTGAGAATTTTAATTCTCGCGCATAAAGAGAACGGAGTGAACAGTACTTGAATCTTCAATACAAACACTTAGCATTTTCTCGCCATACCTACCCGTATTTCATATACAGATGTCGAAACATTTTCAATTATCACTTCGAATGTCCTATGTGTGCAACTTTGATATCTCAATGAATAGTTTATCAAACATGCTATCCTATGATCGACTATTATGGTTTGATATATTTAGTTTTCGACTACAATAATTTTTGAGTTAATGATTGGTATGTCCAAATTGCCTTTCAGATGGATCACTACCCTACGTACAACCACATATACGACAAAAATCTATAGGTGCAGGTCACCAACTTTCAACTCGACCTAACTACCTTCATGTGTCCGGACGAGATAATCGTGTCCATTTTGCAAGGTCATCCTCTTTGGAACGCACTGACGATGACGGCGTCAGTACTGATGGTTTATCTCCAACAATTTTGGGAAGAATGAAGAGTCATATAGTTGAGGACAGCTACAGATTCCTACAATAGTCGGGACAAGACACGTCTGCTTCAGCAAAGATGATCTTGGTCTCGTTCTTGACCTGGCGTTCAACCCTAACTACGACCGTTCTCACCGATGCAGAAATGGTGCGTGACTTCTCCACATGGGATACCGGCCACCACTCACCAAGCTTGCTCAGTTTAGAGCAATGGCATCCCTCATTGGTGGAAGACACTTTACGAGATAATCAATAAGTGTCTGTCACCAAAGCACGCAAGGTTCGACAAAGGGAACTGCAACATTCTCCGTATTTTTTCGTGGAATAGCTTCCTCCCGAAACTACGACTTCACACAACTGATCTGGAACGATTTAGCTGAGCAGATCAGATAAAAGGAGAACAAGCGCTCAAAAATGTTCCCTATGCCCGGTGGTTCAACGTGATCATTGCCAACCTCATGGAGCTCCACGACAATATTCCACGACTGCCTCTAGGAGGGAACTATCAAACACCGCGACTCATATTCTTTTACACCCTAGGCTCACGGATCTGATACAACCATCGTTGCCGATCCCGTTTGAGCTTCTTCGTCTTGCCAACCCCGTAGGAGACGAAACGATACTGCCGAGAGCATCATCTCACAGAGCAGATGATTCGAGGTCCCCGTACAAATTCACAGTGAGCCATCAACCTCAATCTCAACCTGGAGGTCCTCACCAACCAAGCCCTGTTGCCGAGCTGATAGACCAAGTGGCCCAGGAGCTAGAGCAGGAGTCTCCAACTCATGATATGCAAATACCCGATGAAGATGCCACGTTGATCGATGCTGTGGCAGCAGAGTTGGAACAAGAGGCTCCAGCAGAAACACTCTTAGTGGAAGTGCCCGTCCATGTATGCGTGCTCGAAGAGCCCATTGAGGAGGTTCTTCAACAAGAAGCATAGCCCGATGAAAAAATCGGGCAAAACTCACTTCCATAGTGACGAAACAGGCTCGTCAGGATTTGAGCGTGAACCTTCTCCTCGCACAGCCACCTCATCCGACACGAGTCCGATGAGGAGATCAGATTAATTAGACGGACTCCCAGAAGACTAAGCATACAACTCGAGTCCCTCTTCACCACCGTCACACCCCACCACATCAGACATAGTGACAATCATCCCTTCAAGTGCTTCGAACACTTCATCGCTCAATCTTGAGTCGCAACACAGCCTACTGTGTCTGGTTTGCATATTCATACCGAGCCTGCCGAAACACCCATAGAGGAGAATCTTCAAGATTCGACTCAAGGATTGGGTGGAACTCTCGAACAGTCACTACTTCAAGTGACTGCGAGCCAACCTGAGGAGTCGATGACTGCCAGGCGACATCAGTCGACCTTGTCCATCTTCGACGGAGGCGTCCGTCCAGTTCATGACTGAAGCCCAGTTCCAAACCGCGATCTCTGCAGCCATCAAATCCCTAGAAGAGAACATGATGGAGAGAGTGCTCGTTGCCATCGAGACGTCCCGGTGCAATACTGGGAAAGCACCCGTCTCAGAGGGTCCTTCAGCACCAATACACCGAACCCCACAACCCACTCCCACCGACCCACTCGCAGACTCCTCTATCCTCATCAACCCATACACCATTCCCATCACCCAGCTCCACGACATCCTTCTCGCCCGCCTCATTGGCCTTCCCACCAGAATGCCTCAGGAAGAATCCTTCTACAGGCGTCTCGTGGACCACCCCGAGCCACCCACTCAAACTTGCCAAGGTCAAAGCTCCCACACCCGGCATCGACATGACGATCCAGACGATTAGGATCGTCATGAGGGGGAGAAACGACCTAGGACCTCATCAAGTGGCCAAGGCAAAGGTCAAGGACAAGGCGCAGGCGCAACTCAGACAAGCGCTGGAGCCGAACAAACCCAAACCACCACCCAAACCACCCAAACACCCATACCACGCACCGCACCACTCATACAACCCATATAGGCCCACCAGCCTTTAGCCTAAGGATGCCTCCGCCCACACCAATGACCCTCACAAGCCCCTTGCTTCCGGAAGAAGAAGCAAGTGCTGCCATGCTCGTGGCTCTGGCGCACCCAAGCTACTCCCTCAATAGCTCTAGACCAACCGGGATTATCAGGACACGTGTCAATCCACATGAGTTCCTCGACAAGTACATATTCGAAGAACAGTGGATGGCCCACTCCATGCCCGAGGAGCATCAGAGACAACGGCTTAAGGACGTTCGGCAAATCCTACAACAAGCTTCGGTGGACCTCGTTTGCTAGAAGAGTAAGAGCTTCAGGAAGGAGAAGATCACAAACAAGATCCCACAGGGCTTCCCGAATTGATTGTGCAACGAGCAATTTCCCCCACAAGACAAATGCCAGGGACCATTCGGATCATCACGCCATGGGAAATATAAGAATCGAAATCTCTTCCTCGAAGAAGTTCGTGAATAGATTTGGAGGTCACCGAATAAGTCAAGAAGCCGAATGAGTTCGAGCTAAGAGTGATGACTTACCTTTGGATGCTGACCCAACTCGGACCAATGAGAGGCTGGGGATCCATAAGAAACGACAGAAGCGTCTATTGTGCGAAAGGAGGTCTTCCAACACCACACTACTCCATCGAGCGAGTAGATAGAACTCGAGAAGAACTAACCGAGAGCGACCTATCGTATCTCCCTGCCGAGGATGTGTACAACCTCTACCAGCTTTATGTGGAGAAGTACAAAGGTCCTCAAGGCTTCATCAAGAAAGAAGGTCAGGGACTCTACCGGTTCATGATGCGCCAAGTCAAGTACTTCGCCGCACACGACCTTCAGAATGGCTCTGGAGAGCAATATGAAGAATGTCAACATGGTTGCCCCGCTCAACAAAGGACCTGAGATCGAAGGGCTTCCCAACAATCATGTGCACATCAGTTCAGTCATTGGCATCACCTACCAAACTCCGATCGTGAAGAAGACTAGGACGATGCTGAAGACTGAAATCCACAAGTTCTGAGATGGGACGCTCAAGGTCATCAGGAAGAATATAGAGCAGAGGTTGGAGGAAATCAACCTAGAGACGATGCTGAGGATTCGTCAGTTCTTGAGACGATGCTCCTGATGGAATTGCTGGATGACATCGAGGAGCGCCTGAAGCTAAGCAGAAACGCTCAAGAATTTCGAGCATGCGTTGGGCTTGTGCAGGTCATACTATGCCCGATGATGACAGACAGCGCGGAAGAGAAATCAAGCACAAAGGGGGAGATTGTAGAATATCAATATTGGTTTGTGCTTTAATTTAATTAGTTGCCCTTGTAATTAGGGGCATTGATTGTATTTGTCCTTAGTTTAGGACTTGGTTTGTAATTTATACTAAGTATGTTTGGTATAAATAGATGTACAAACATTGAGATTAATGAGAAGATTTTAGAAAATTGATCCGAAAGGCTTGCAAATCAATTTCTAGAGAGAGAAACACATAAAATCTTCTCACTAAGCGAAATTATCTCTCGAGCTCTCCAAGAAGGTTTTCGTCGAAATCTCAATCTCTACGATTCTTATCGATTGCCTTACAATTCATGCCTAGGATCATAGAGTTGATAAATAAGGACCTAACAATTAATGTATGTACATTATGTATGAGAGTGACTAGACCAAATGTACGCTCCCGTTTTTGTATAAAAGGAATGGACATGAAAGCAAAAAATTTTAGGTAAAAGTTTAAATAGCTGCGCAAATACGGTAATATGGAACGGGGCTACTTGTCCGGCCGTACCTGAATCACATTCATCCCATACGCTTATGCGAATCGAGTGAAAGACGATATGATAAGTTAAATGTAATTCCAGATTATCCAAGAACACTTCACATATTAAAAACCTTCGATAGATGATATGAATAGTACTTAGAGTGAAGATGTACGGGAAGTTTTTAGAAATGGAAACTTAGATTAGCAAGGTTTGGGTTAAGGGTTTAATAACTTGAATAAGGTATAAACGCATTTGGGCCCTAGCAAGCCCTTACAACCAACAACCCAACAAAATAAAATACAACATATAAAATAAAAGAATGAATAAAAGACTTAGAGGAAATATTTTAGACACTTCTAATATATTCCTAACATTCTCCCCCTAGATGTCCAAATTACAATAAAACCTATCGTCTAAGTCTTCATTTCTTCTTCTTCTTCTTCTTTGAGCGAGGAGGAACTGAAGGCTCCCTATGGGCCAGGCACGACATCCTGAATCCTAGAGCGATCTCAACGTGTCTGATGTCCTATTTGAGATGATTCGCTCTCGGATTGCTCCGATGATTTGATTCAGAAGAGGCTGTTCTTTGAGTTTTGTGCCTTCAAGTATTGCATTGTCAGGAGCGTCTCTAGTCTCGACCTGAGTCGGTTTAGGATTATCTTCAGTGTTCCATCAGGAACTTGGAAGTCTTTGATACTAAAAATGCTTGCATCTCATTGTTCTTTCGTTGAAGGTAAGTGACTGCAAGCTCTGGTTGTGTGAATATGAAATCGACGCCATAGTTATCTAGCTTTTTGTACTTGTTTAGAGGCCGTGTCAGGTTACTTTACTCATATTTCTCTTCAGTGCCATTTGGAAGTCGTGAGGAGCATAGAGATGAATTTGCCTCAACATGCATTCCTTGATCGCACCCGAATCCGTGTCTTTTTTCATGAGTGTTGAGGATAAACATGCGATACGTGCTGAAAAGCTTGTTTAATTCGCCCAAAGGGAAGTAAGGAAAATCGACTTCTGTGTATCTTTCGACGAACTTATCGTACCTCTCGGTCACATACACAGGGAGTACATATCTTCCCATCCCGCGCCATATGTTTGTGATGTCGTAGATTGACTAATGAGCTCTAAGATGTCTTTTGTATTGCTCTTAGTCATTCCACCTTTGTTCGACGATTCCCATGGCATGATCTGATGATGAAGACCCTTGGGCGTCCCTTTTAAGTTCTCGAGACCCTCGATGTTTTAGCTCATTGACTCCCTTTATTTCTTCTCCTTCCGTCAGATCCTAGGATAACAGTATTCAAGATACGGTGCATTGACCTTCTTGTTGTCTCAAGGAGTCTCTAAAAACTTGTAACCCCACGTCGATGGCTCGGCTACTTGATGTTGAAGGAGATCTGGAAGCTCTGGGACGTCTGCTTCAATATCCCAGAGGGACTTCTCCTTGCTCCTCTTCTTCTCGCTCGATGAAACAGAAGTCCGATGCCGCCACCTTTAAAAAACACCTGAAGCTTTTCAATTGTTGCGCGGGACTCTTCTTCTGTTCTCGTTCGCCATTACTCTTTTAGGATGTATCTGTCGTGTAAGCTAGAGGATCGTTGGGACGAGGGGTTGTGGTTGTTTGGACTGTAAGGTGGAGGTCCTCAGGGGGCCAAACTCGACTTCGCCTAAGTGAAGTTGTCTGGTTCGGCCCTGGCTCGTCTGACTCCGGAGGATGTTGGTGGTCGTGGTGGATCGGATGATCGGGAGGAATCACCTTCACAAATCTGCACTCCGCGTCCTCGTCCCCGACTGTCTGTTGTTGTTCTCTGCCTCTTGATCTCCCTCAGGACGATCCTGGTCGTCAGGATCGTCATGATGATGTTTTTGGCTAGGGCCTTCTGGTGGCATGTAGTCTATTGAGGCATTCTGCGACCCTCGAACAGCCTTTGATAGAGATCTTCTTCTTCTGGGGTTCGCTGTTCGAGTTCAAGCAGATGCGACATCAGAATGTCGGATAGCTGAAGTAGTGGCATGGTGTACGGGTCAGGACGGCTTGATGTTGGTGGAGCTAGAAGTGCGCGAGGTTGTAACAGCGACTGTTCAATCTGCCTTCCCTTTGTCCCGAACTGCTCCTTCAATGAGTCCTTGAACACGGGGTATGGTTACGTGTTCAAGAAACTCATTAGTCGGTTCTCTCCAGGTAGGCTGGCGTCGCACCTGTAGTAGTAGCTCCGGTGCCACAAGAGTCAGCCGTTAACACCGCTAAGTCATGGCGGCCCTCGTCACAGAAGTCTATAGGACTTTAGTTTCCTTGGGTCTTCCGACCTCTCCTTGCGATGCATCTTGTGAAGATGGTGCTCGGGTCGTTTTGGCCTCGTCACAGAGATGGGCTTGCGTTGAGCTTTCAACGAGGCCACTTCCCGTTAGCACATGCTCAGGGCTAGGTCATGTACGCTGGCTCTCGGATGATGAGTTGCTGAAGTCATCGTCTGCGAGACTTCCGCCCACTCCTTGAAGTGCCCTCAATTACAGCGCTTCTATGAACGTTGAGGCCTATTCGTCAGGCTGAGGCTCGATCTGTGTCATAGATGTATGTTTAGTTGGAACAAACACTAGAGCCGAGCTGCTTGTGGTTTGGGGGAGTTCTGCAGATTTTGAGACACACTATCTGTTGGGAGACAAGCAAATGGTCAGGTTCGGGTTGTGCATGCACCGTTGAGTCAGGTTCGGCGTCTTCTATTGTCGCGACCCGACTGTCTAATCGCCTAATCTAGCGTGTTCCTATGTGCCTAGCGAGTTGTGAGTAGTGAAGTGCATCAAAAACACGTATAAAATTTTTTTCTTTTTCCATTTACATAATAGAATGATGTTCTGTACAAGTCAAAAGAATACATGTCGAACACTAAGTTCCAGACATGATCTAACTACAAGGGCTAAAGTGTGTCGGCAAAGCAAAAGCTCCTATGCGCCCGGCCTCACAGGTCGTCATCCATACACACACGTCCACCCCAAAAGCAGCGCGAAGCTCCCAAAAGATCGGCCTTGTCAACTAACGGGATCACGTACCTTGCTCGCTGGCGCCTACAACACATAACATGAAGAATGAGCCACCGAGGCTCAGTAAGCAGAAATCATGCATGTATGCACGTGTCCCTTTCCCGCAAGGCAATCCACGCCAATGTATAAATCTCTAAGCAAGGGCAGTCCGAGCCGATGCATAATACACTCGCAAGGGCAAACCACGCCGATGCACCTAGCACTCGTAATAGTATAACACAGGGCCCTCGGCTAAATCTCACTATGCACCACAAGAGCTCAACGTCCCTCGGGGACAATACGACAGTGGTCCACGCCGGATGGCCGAACCCTAGGATGCACATCGTTCCCCTAGGTCGCCATATGAACCCGGTCGTCCCCGACTGTCTGGCGGTCGCTCACGCTGGTAGCCCACGCTGAGGTCGCCTACACCAGGGTTCCACCCTGTGTCGCTTATATCCTCAGGTCGCACCCTCCAGGTCGCACCTTACCGCCACGGGCCATGCCCAAATCCGGTCCGTAGGATATTAATATATATATCTACAATAATAGTACGACGACGCTGAAACGCCGCCCTGGTAGCATAGTAGACAGCCCCTGACTCAACTGCGGGTCGACACACTTGCCCACATTGGCAAGTCCTCGTCGCGTACAAGCGACATATATTATGCATACTCAGTCCCACGACCCTTCCCCATGAGTTCGTGCGTGCACATAAATATGCATATGCAAACAAATGCAACTTATGCTTACCACATGAAAGCGCTACACAACAATTCACGGAATCACGAAATCATGTAGGCACATAATCACATAAAACATATAACACGAGTTATGTGTCGTAGTTGGATTTCTACTTACTTGGCGTCCGTAGGCTAACTGCTACCCAACCCAGCGAATTTCCTAAGTCCAAACCTTAGGCATAAAATATTGGCGTCAGTATACTATTTTAATTAATTGCTTCAGTATGCTAAATCCTTAAGTTAGGAACATATTTTGGTAATTCTAGTCGGGTTCGCAAACCCTCACATGACCCGTGAAATTCCTAAATTTATTAAGTCCGTTTCGCGAGTTTTAAGTTCAAAAAAATTGTTCTAATTCGCTAAGTATAATTCGCGAATATCTTTAGGTCCTTAAATGGGTTTCGCGAGATGGTCCCAGCCCGCAAATTTTAGGGTTCGCCAAATGGTCGTTTGGTTCGCTAATTGTAATTTGCAGAATTCACTTGGTCCGTGAAGTGCGTGAGTGAGTTCGCATAACTGAGTTCATCCCCTGGTGGGTTCACGAATTAGCACCAACCCGCAAAGACCCCCACATGGTTCGCAAATCTCTTGGCTCGTGAAATGAACGGGTTCGTGAAACAGTCCGGGCCCGCGAAACATTACAGATTCGCCAAAGTGGAGCCGCGAAGGGTGGAGTTCGTCATTTACGTTGGGTTCGCAAAAGGCTCGATTCGCCAATGGGTTGTACGGGTTTTGGGATCGTGAAATGTTATTTCAGGCTTATTTCGCGAACCCTAACCTAATTCGCAAAATTCGCCTTTTAATTCATGGTCCGCGAATCCTTAAGGGTCGCAAATCGGGGTTCGCAAAATTGGTCTCGTGATTCTGCATTGGTCCCGCAAAACCCTAAGATAGTCATCCCTAATTCGCCAATTAGGTTCCGCGGATTGTACTTGGATCTTCATCGGTTCGCGATCTTCCCTTGTCCCTCGATTCGCCAAACTTCCGCTTCGCCAACCTAAGCGGATTCGCCAAATGCTGAGCACGCCAACTACCATTGATTCGCGAACCTCAATTCACAAAGCCTCCATTCGCCATTCTCGTGGAGTTCGCCAAACGTGCTCGGCCCGTGGAATTTGTTCGTGTGCATTCGCAAAATGGGTGCGGCCCGCGAAATGGCTTGAGTTCGCAAAACTCGAGCTCGCCAACTTTGTATGATTCGCGAAGAACTCGATTTCGCAGATTGTTGAGTTCGCCAAAATCCATAGGTGCACGAAGTGTGTTGGATTCGTAAAACGCCCCTAAAACATTTACGATTCGCAATATATTAGCTTTAAGGATCAAAAGCTATTTTTCTCAAGAACACATTTAACGATGGGTATGAACTTATAAACCCTAAAATTCAAGCTCAATAAAAATGTAAGATTAGCCCTAATTTTCGTGCCTTAATCACTCCTAAACACGTTATTATAAGCTAAAATGCCAATCAAGGTCAGAACACCCTTCGGGTCCTAAATCGCACCTTAAAACTTAAATCCCTATCATGGCCTTCGTTGTTTAAAATCGCACGACCTTAAACCTTCGATAAACGTAAGTGCTTAAGCTTGAGGAACATACCTAGCCCAATTTGTTGAATTTACACTTCGGTCTCTTCTTATTCCTTGGCTTGAGCTCTCGTTCGTTCACTGGCATGAAGGGTTTTGTGGATTTCAAATGGTTTTAGACTACACTTAATTCCTTTAAGGGATGATGATGGGATTCAAATGACGAAAATATCCCTTATTTTAAGGAAATTTGTCTCTAAGCCATTTTAATGTTTTGGGCTCAACCCTTAATTTAGCCAATTAGTGCTCCTAGCTAATTTTTTTTTGGCTTTATTTTATTAAGCCTAATTCTTAAATGTAGTCCAAGCCTTATTCATGGTCCAAATTCCTTTAGTCTATTATTTTTATTTATTTATTTTTTTTTTTCGAAAATTCCTAAATAAATTAAGGGTCAGTTGGTACAATCAAATTGTACCAAATTTCGCAAGATCACCTAAGCACGTCATTTCCACACGAAACTTCACATAAGTCAGATAAGCATGAAATTAATGCAAGAAAGGCACATATTCGCAGTTAACAACCATGCAAACTTATTGGACCTACCATTCACGAGGACCCGGGTGCTACATCCTCCCCCCTTAGAAAGGATTTCGCCCCCGAAATCAGCCCGTTGGAACAATTCAGGATAGCGACTCTCATATCATCCTCACGTTCCCAAGTGGCTTCTTCCGTCGATTGATTCCGCCATAACACTTTCACTAAAGGATTTCTTTGTTCCTAAGTCTCTTTGTTTCGTAGATCAAGATCTCTACTGGGGTCTCCTCGTAACTTAGGTCTGGTTTTCAGTTGTTGGTGTGGAAATTCGTCTTTCAGCACATGATTCGGATCAGCAATGTACTTTCGTAAGGTTGAGACGTGAAACACATCGTGCACTTATGATAGTGATGTGGGTAGTTCCAATTGGTTGGCTACTTCACCAACTCTTTTCACTATTCTGAATGGACCAATATACCTCGGGCTCAACTTTCCCTTCTTCCCAAACGTCTTAACGCCTTTCATCGGTGACACTTTCACGAAACCATGTCATCAACTTCGAATTCTAATGGTCTACGTCTCCGATCCGCATTATTCTTTTGTCTGCTCTGTGCTGTTTACATTCTTTCTCGATCATTGCGATGATTTCTGTCATTTCTCGTACCATATCTGGGCCTAGCATCGCTCTTTCACCGACATCATCCCAATGTACTGGGGATCTGCATTTACGCCCATATAAGGCTTCGTAAGGGCCATTCCAATCGTGGCTTGGTAACTATTATTGTACGAGAACTCCACGAGTGGAAGGTACTTGCTCCAGTTGCCTTTGAAATCGAGTACGCAAGCTCGTAGCATATCCTCCAGAGTCTGGATAGTCCGCTCGGATTGACCGTCCGTTTGCGGATGGTAAGCCGTGCTGAATGACAACTTTGTCCCCCATCGCCTTTTGTAAGCTTGTCCAGAACTTAGATAGGAATCTTGAATCACGGTCTGATAATATCGACAACGGTACTCCATGGAGTCGTACTATCTCTTGGATATACTTTGGTAGATCTCATATAGACTCTCATCCGGCTTTGCTTTGAAGGAGTCGTAAGCAGTGAGAATGTTCGCCTTTTTGGCCATTATGCCAACTTCCGTCCTCTAAATCTTCCTATGCAGTTCATCCCACATTCCTTTATCCGATGAAGGCTATCAATTTGTCTATATATTCGTTGGGGATGCCCTGCATGAGGGTATTCATGGCTACTAGATCAGCCCTAGCTCGAGCCCTCTCCTCGATTGAGTACTCCCTAGGCTCCTTCAGTCGCCTAGATGCGGGAATTTGAGGGGTTACCGATGCATCACCACGGACATTCACCCAAAACTGTGTGGGTCCCTCTTCTAGTGATTCAGCAAATTCTCGGCTTGATCTTTTAAAGCGATGAAATTGAGCAAGCGGCTTCTCCAAACGATATATTCGCCTCGTTGCAAAATCGGCGGACGGTTGTCATTTCCGAGAGAGTATGCATCCATTTTGTGTTGTAGTTGAGTTGTTGAAGGATCTTTGTTAAGTGTTTTGAACGTTTGAAGATGATGTAATGTGCCTCACAAGTGACAAAGTTCGTAACAAGCGTTTGATTCGAAAAATAGTTCGAGAATTATTTTTGATTCAATCTTTAAAGTTTGATTGAAAATATTTTCGTCGAAATAGAATATAATGTGTACTGTTCTCGTGCGAGAAAGTCTGTCAGCGAATTTCGAGCGAAATAAATTGCCCAAAATCGTTCGGTCGAGAAAAATTTCCAGATCGTGAATTTATTTCGATCGTAAAGAAATAATACGTTAGTAAGTTTCTTGACAAGTCAAAATAAATCTGTTGACTAGGAAACTTTCTCGCGTGTAAATGATTTTTTAGCTTGGTCAAACTTTAAATGTCTGACCAAAAATGTTCTCGAGAGAAAGTATTTACGCGTGCAAAGTCAAAATTGGTCTTCCTCGAAAAAGATTTTCGCTGAATAATGCTCGAGAAATATTTTTAACTAAAATCGTTCTAGTGTTGACAATTCTAGCACTGACTTCGTAATCTGACCGAGAAAAATTCCCGCGCCAAGTTTTTTTCGATCGAGAAATTAATCCGATCGTAAACCAGCGAGAAAAGTTAGAACGATCGAGAAAATCGCAGAATGCGATTAACACAAATTCAAGCAAAACAACGAATTAGACAGTGAAATTTCAGGTAATTGCTCGCAATCATTTACTAACTACGCACGAACAAGCAATTAAACACGTTTATGAAGCAAATATGTCGAATTTGATCAAAATCAGAAGATGTTCTTCATTTTCTTCGCCCAGTAAATCACATAATCGACTTAATCCCTAAAAAACGAAGTTCAAACAGCTACAAATCTGATCGCAATCTTCATTTAACGCTTAAACAAGCACAGAAACATCAAATTCAAGTCAATAAGCACAGAATTATGCTATTGGATCAAGAAAATTTTTCGCGCCAAACTGTTTCTTCGGTGAACAGTAAACTGAAAATGATTTTCGATCCAAATCCAACAATTTTTGATTCAAAACAGAACGATTGGCTCTGATACCAATTGTTAGGTCCTACGATTAACAACTCTATGATCCTAGGCATGAATTCTAAGTAATTCGATGACAATGATTGACATTAAGATTCGATCGAAAACTCAAATGAAGAACAAGAGAGAGAATTCGAGTAGAGTGATAAAGTATTTCTCTCTCTAGAAATTGATCGCAAGCCTTTCGGATCAATTTCCAAAACTTTTTTTATTGATTGCGATTGATTACAAAGTATTTATACCAAACACACTTGGTATAAATATCTAACTAGTCCTAATCTAAGGACAAATATAAGAAAAGCCACAAAATACAATGACAACTAATGAAAGCAAGCACAATTACAATTGATACTCCACAATTTTAATCACGACTGAATTATTTTTCGATTGAAAATCTAAAGATAGAATCGAAAATAATTCTCGACTGCTTTAATACCAAACACTACAAACTAATTTGCTACTTGTGAAGCACATAACATCACTCAAATCCATCAAAACAACAAACGAAGATCCTTCGGCAACAAAAAAACAAAAGCAAATAAGAGATGGATGCATACTCGCTAGCAATCGTCCGCCGATCTTGCAACGCGGTGAATATACAGTTGGAGAAGCCGCTTCCTAAACTTCATTGCTCTGAAAGATCAAGCCAAAAATTTATTGCAGTCACTCGAAGAGGGACCTGCACAGTTTTGGGTAACCATAGCCGGTGATGACACGGCTACTCCTCAAATTCCCGCTCGAGGAAAAGGCCCGCGCAAAGGCTGATCTGATAGACATGAACACACTCATGCAAGGCATCCCCAATGACATATATAGACAGATAGACAGCCTTCCAACGGCTAAGGGAATGTGGGATAAGTTGCATAGGACGATGCAGAGGACGGAAGTAGGCATCAAGGCCAAAAGGCGAATACTCTCACTACTTATGAATCCTTCAAAGCAAAGCCGGAGGAGAGCCTATATGATGTATATCAAAGATAACTCAATCTTCTCAACGAGATGAGAAGATAGAAATCTCGAAGACGAACATGAAAATAAATATCAGATTTCTATCCTCTCTGCCCTCGGACTGGAAAAAGATATCCACTCAACTTAGACAAACAAAGATATGGAGGAGTTGGATATCATGCAGTCTCTGATAATCTCGCCCAACACGAGGAAGATGTTTGCGAGACTCAAAGAGAGCAGAAGGGCAGCAGGTTGACAACACCGTTGCTCTAGCTCAGAGAAGCGTGGACCAAAGCCTCGCAAAGAGAAGATGTTAGGTCCTCGTTTGTCAACATAATCAATCATATGCATGAATTCTAAGGAAATCGATTAGAATTATTGAACTATGAATTTCGATCGAAAACCTTCACTTGAAGAACACGAGAGGGAAATCCTTTAGTGTGAGAAGATTTTGTTGTTTTCTCTCTCTAGAATTGAATTCGGCAGCCTTTCGAATGAATCTCTAATTTTCTGTTTTAAGCTCAATGTGTGTACAACTATTTATACCAAAAAAACTTGGTATAAATATCAAACTAGTACTAATCTAAGGACTACTATATAAAGCCCCTAACTACAAGGACAACTAACGAAATCAAGCACAATTAAAATGATACTCGACAATCTCCACCTCTGTGCTTGATTGCCCTTCCGGTCCATCTATCCTCATCGGGCATAGTACGACCTGCGCAAGCCCAGCGCATGCTCATAATTCCTGAGCCTTTCCTTCAGCTTCAGGCGCTCCTCGATGTCATCTAGCAATTCCATCAGGAGCGGCTGTTTTCTCACGAACTGATGAATTCTCAGCATCGTCTCTCTGTTGATTTCTTCCAACCTTTGCTCTATATTCCTCCTGATGACCTTGAGCGTTGCGTCGCAAAACTTGTGAATCTCAGTCTTCAGCATCAACCTAGTTTTCTTGGCGATTGGATTGTGGTAGGTGAAGCCTATGACTGAGCTGATGTGCACATGATTGCTTGGAAGCCCTTCCATCTCAGGTCCTTTGTTGAGTGGTGCGGTCCTGTTGACCTTCTTCATATTGCTCTCCAGAGCCATCTGAAGGTCATGCGCAGCGAAGTACTTGACTTGGCGCATCATGAACCGGTAGAGCCCCTCGAGACCTTCTTTCTTGACGAAGCCTTGAGGACCTTTGTACTTCTCCCACGTACAGCTGATAGAGGTTGTATACCTCGTCGGCATAGAGGTAAGGTAGGTCGCTCTCGCTTAATTCCTCTCGGGTTCAGTCCACTCGCTCGATAACGTGGATTGGGGTTAGAAGACCTCCTTTGGCACAGTAAACGCTGAGAAGCTGGCAAATGGGGGAGAGACTTGTATAGTGGCTCTTGACTTTTCCATTAGTCATCCCCAGCCTTGCATCAGGTCCAAGTTGAGTCAGCATCCGAGATAGGTCATCCTCTTCTGCGGAGCCCAGTGACAGACCCCTCTTAGCTCGAACTCGTTCGGCTTCTTGACCTTGTCCGGTGACCTCCATATGTGTTCACAAACTCTTCAAGGAAGGGGATTTCGATTCTGATGTTCTCCCATGGCGTGTCGATCCGAACGGTCCCTAGCATTTGTCTTGTAGAGAAACCGCTCGTTGCGCGATCAACTCTGGTAGCCTTGGGATATCTTGCTGGTAATCTTCACCTTCCTGAAGTTCTTCATCTTCTATGAGCACGAGATCTACCGAGGCTTGTTGTAGAAAGTGTCGAACGTCTTGAAGCCGTTTTTCTTTGATGCTCATCAGGCATGGAATGGGTCATCCATTGTCCTTCGAATATGTATTTGTCTAGAACCTCGTGTGGGTTGACGCCGGGTCCTGATGGTCCCGGTTGGTCTGGAGCAGTTGAGGGAGTCGCCTGAGTCTGCGCTAGGGCGAAGCATGGCAGCACTTGCTTCTTCTTCTGAAGCAAGAGGCTTGAGAAGGTCGGTGGCGTGGGAGGAGGCGTCCTTAATTGAAAGATTGGTGGGTCGATGTGGGTTTGGGTTTTAGTGGTACGGAGGGTGGTGGTGGTTATTTGGGTAGTGGGTTGTGAGGTTCCAGTGACTCATTTACTTGTCTGCGTCGCGCCAGGGTTCTGTCCTCTAACCCATTGTGATTATCCTTAGCCTCGTCTGGGTCGTCATGTCGGCGTTTGGAGCGGAGCCTTGCCGCGGCACGTTTTCGGATGGGTCAGGATGATCAACTAGACGGAAAAAGAGATCTTCTTCTTCCGGCATTCGTGTGGTCATTTCCAACTGCCTGGCGACCAGAATTGAGTGGAGTTCACTGATGGGTACTGTGCAGGATTTATTAGGTTGTGGTGTGAGGATGGGTGTTGGGTTTGTGAGGATAGTATGGGTTGAGTGGGTGTGAGGATGGGTTGTGATGAAGACGGCTCCGAGACGGGTGCTTTCCCACGATCTTGGCGGGACGTCTCAATGGCATTGCGCACGCTCTCCATAATTTGTCTTCAAATCATTCAGCGCGTTAGCGTGAGCGGCTGAAGTCTGTCTTCAGTCACGTACGGAACGGACGCCTCCGTTGTGGATGGTCCAGGACGACTGATGTCGCCTGTTATCAACCCTTGAGCTAACACCGCTCCTCAAGTTGGCTCGCAGTCACTTGAGGTTGTGACTGCTGGAGACTTCCACCCAATCCTTGAGTCGAATGAAGATTCTCCTCTATGAGTGTTTCGACGGGTTCTGATTGAACCTGTGAACCAGACACCGGTATGTCGTGCAGCGGCTCAAGATTGAGCGAAAGAATGTCCGCAGCACTTGACGTTAAGATCGACGGGATGTCTGGTGCTGTGGTGACAACGTTGAAGATGGACTCAAGTGATACATTTAATCGTCTCGGAGTCCTTCTTATCAACTGAATCTCCTCATCTGATCCGTGTCTAATGTGGTAGCCGTGTGAGGTTGAGAGTCCTCGTGCTGCATCCTCACTGACTGGTTCCGTCGCCGGAGGCTCGATAGGTTGTATTGTTGAAATTAGAGCATCTGTTTTTGGCGTAGTAGCCAGCGGTGGTGAGATGTGCCACGTTTCTACCTCGAGCTGTGCTACTAGAATACCTTCCTCAATGATGGACACTTCAACACCAAGTGATACTTCTGGAGCTTCGAGTTTCCAACTCTTGAGTCACGGTAATCTATCAGCGTGGACTCAACATCTGGCACTGTTTCTTCATGAGTTGGGGGCTCCATCTCTAATTCCTGAGCCACTTCATCAATCATCGTGTCTTCAGGACTAGGCTGTGGTTGGGGAGGGCTCATTAGGAACTCTATCGGGCCTCGAATCATCTGCTCAGTCAAATGATATTCCCGACAATATCTCTGATATTCATCTCCCGCGGGGTCAGCGAGACATAGCAGCTCGAGCGGAATGACGATCGATGGCTGAGCTAGGTCCGCGAGCCTGGGGTTGTGGAAGAACTTGAGCCTAGGTGGCTGATAGTTTCCTCCCGGATGCAGGCGAGGAATATTCTGCTCGTACATTTCCATTTGTTGTTGGATGATGACGAAGAACCATCTCGTACACGGCACATTTTTGGACCGTTTGTTCTCTTTCTGTCTGAATCTGTTCTGCGAGGTCGTTCCAGATCAGTTGAGCGAAATCGTAATTCCGCGAGAACATTACTCCGTGAAATATCCGGAGGATGTGGCCGTTGCGTTTGTCGAAGCCTGCGTGCTTCGGGGACAAACACTTATTTATTATACCAAAAGTGTCTTTCACGGATGGTGAATCCCGTTGCTCTGCATCTGAGCTAGCTTGGTAAGCGGCGGACGATAGCCCATCTCGAGAAATCATGCACCAATTCTGCATCTGATGGGAGGGGTGTAGTTTTGGTTGGGAGGGATGTCGAGTAGAAGTCTGAGATCATTCTTGCTCATACAGACGTGCCTCGTCCCTACAACTGTGGTGAAGTGATACGCCCCGTTCATGATGAGGCTCTTGATCATACCCCCAAACTGCTAGAGGTAGACCATCGGCACTGAGGCCGTCACGGTAAGAGAATGTCATAGTTGGATGGCCTTGCAATATGGACACGATGATGTCGTCTGGACACTGAAAGGTGGTCAGATCTAGTTGGAAGTTCGTGTCATGTACGTTAAGGTGTAGAGCCTTTCTCATAGATATGGTTGTAGGTAGGGTAGTGATCCATCTGAAATACATATTAAAGTCATTAGCTAGATTAAAATTTACTCAAAGTTCGAATTTATCAAACCTTAATGATGTAGCTATTTATAACATGTTTGATAAAATGGTAGTCGTATCAATGCACATATAGGTCATATAGAGTGAATTTTTGAAGAAATAATTTTATTTCGACAAATGTGTGTAAGTTCAAAAAAGAATATGGTTGAGAATTTTACTAAGTGTTCAAGTATTCTGTTGGCCCTTTTATTACCCAACAAGGATCAAAAGAAGGTTTGAATGTGTAAAACGTGAAGAACACCTTGAGTGCGTGTTAGTGTGTGTTTTTCTAAGGAAAAGTACAAGGTGGCTTACCTTTTTAATTCTTTTGATAAATCCTAATTAGGGCAAGTGGGGCTTTATATACCACAAGTATTTGGTATATTAAAGCCCAATACAAAACTCCTACATAATATCAAATGTCTCCACAAACTACTACAACCCACTTAATAAACATATTAACCCAAGATTATATAATTAAAGGATGCTACAAATATTCCTCACAATCTCCCCCTTAGCACCTTATTGCTTTGGCGTCCTTGGAGTTGTCTTCTTCTTGGGTTTCTGCACATGGTAGGGAGACTTCCTGAGCCCTAAGAAGTGCTGGAACGAACGCAACCTTCTTCGAAAGGATATCTTCGCAGAGATGGTCTCGATCAGCCTTGAGTACTTCTCTTGAACTTCATGTTCTTCTTCCTTTAGCTGATCGAGTATTCTTCTGAGCTTGTTCCTGATGATCAGTAAGGTTCCGTCGCTGAACTTGTGAATCTCTGACATCTTCATAAGTCTTTTCTCTCATTTGAAGTTGATGTAGACGATTGATGGATCATCTCCTTCATTTATAATGTGCCCTTCACCGTAACTTGGATCATGGGACCTCAAAGGAGGGTTTCGTCAGGTTCACCTTCTTCATGTTACTCCTCAACCACCATTTGGAGATCATGTGTTGCATTGAACTTGACTTGTCGTATAATGAATCTCTTTAGTGCGTAGTAGCAAAGTCTGAATTCTGGTGTCTTGAGAGATCCAAGCTTTCTAAAGTCCCTCGCAATTTGTTCAACGTCTTTACTTCTGATGTAGGCGAGGTCAGCTTCATTCCATTCTATGTACTCTCCATTTTCTCGCCGTACCATGTAGACAGGCATGTCCATATCAGCAAACCTCATTTTGCGAACTCCCAAAATTTCTCTAATTCTGGCTTCTTGCCTCTTCTCTTCTTAGATCATCCACATCACCCCCTTTTCTTTTGAATATCATAATTCGGCGAAGGGATAGGAGGTACTGGATTGCTTTGGGTTTTGGAAGGTGGCTCAGTCGTCTAAGTTCTAGCTCGTCGAGCTTCTTGATATTTGTCCTCCTTCTCCAATTTTCCTTCGAATCTCTTCTTGATATGGGGCAGTTACTTTGAACGTTCTCCCATGGCAGTTCCACCACTTCTTTTGTCTTCGTCTTCGTCTTCATTGTGGACAATCCTCATCGACGACTGTGTGTCGAAGCATCTCAAAGGGTCTGGTATATCTGCTTCGTAGTCTTCACCTTCTCTAGTTCGGCATCATCGATTAGGGCTAGTAACATTTGCCTTTCATCAAGAAGTATCTGCCATTTCCATCAAGCATCTATCCATGGTTGGATCCATCGTTTGGGTTATCCAATCCTCATTGAATATGTAGTTTTCCACGCGGCGTGTGGATTGTACAATTCTTCGGTTTTGTTGGATTGGTTCATGGTCTGCAGGATAGGATGGGAGAGGCTGGATTATCAAAGGGCTGTCTTGGCTTGTAGGAAGAGGAGGTGAGAGGCTCATAGTTGGTGAGGAGGGCTGTTGGGTTGTTTCAGTGGTAGTTCGGGTGGATTTTTTGTTTGTTTGGGTGTAGGTGGTTTTGCTCTGGTAGGTGTTTGGGTGGATGGAGCTGTGGCTACGGAGGAGGCTGAGGCTGAGGCCTCTGTCACTCGTGTCTTTCTGCCCCTCGGGACGATCCCCACCGTCAGGGTCGTCACGTGGTTGTCTTGAAGACTGGGCTTCGCCGGGGGTTAGGTGGGTTGTAGGGAAGCTCCAGACGTCTCAGGACCTCCGCTTCATACGCAGTCAGCTTTGTGCAGTGCGGAGTCTGGCCAGTAGAACGTCGATGAGTTCCGGGATTGGTACGTTCCACAGCCCTTCCTCAGAGTCAGGGGATGGCTCGGCTCGTGTGGGTATGGCTTGGTAACGGGGCTTTGCCTTTGTCTCGAGAGAAGGTACCAATGGCGTTGTAGACTTGGTTCATGATGGTGTCCTCGAGATCTTTTGCGAACTCCGCGAGGCGATCATTCAGCCTGGCCTCCATCCACGAATGGGGGAAAATAACTTGACGGAGTCATGAAGACGTTCCGTCTTCACACATCAGTAGAGGGTACTGATGTGCCGCCTGTTTGCACAGGACTTGAAGAACCGAGGCCACTTAGGCTCATCGTTGACATCAAGGCTGAGACAAACTCAGATTGACGGCCCAAGGTCGTAGCTGCCAGGGATGTTGACTGCGTTGGGGCTTCCGCTCAGTTTCCATACTAGACTCTAGTACGGAGACATCATGGAGCATTCTGTTTAGATCACTTAAATCTAGAGGTGCAGAACTAATGTTAGTGTCCTAAAAAGTGGAAAAATTATGGATGGTGAGGGCACTAGACTCGTTTGATCAAGGAAGGTGCAGTCTGAGGCTGAGGAGTGCTTGTTACATCAACCACCTCCGAGCGAGGTGGTGATGAATGACGTGCCACCTCGTGAGTATGTGAAACAATCATCTGTTGGGAGATGATTGAGTGGCTGGGAGGGTAGTTTGCGCGATTGGACCCGATGTCGCGACTTCTACTCGGGGAAGACAAAGTCATCCCCTGACCTATGGGCTCGGTTCGGCTTATTTGTGGACTCGTGGACTGAGGAATTCGGTCGTGTTTTTGTTTTAGTACGCCGTTTCTGTTGACCGTCTCTGTCATCCCCTTGGATTTTCTCTTCCGTGTTTGGCTTTGGGGATGAAGAGCTTCCTAGACCTACATTTGGCTGTGGGGGTTCGCTTGTCCCTGGGTTATATTCCAACTGGGATGTGTTGAACCACGGGGACGTCAGCAAGGTTGTTGGCTCGTAGGTATTTGAGGAGCTCCGGCTCATTTGGATCGAGGAGGTGAAGTAAGTAGTCTGGTATGATCATGGCCCTGATCGATTTTGCTCTTCGTCGATTGTATTTTTGATGAGTTTCGGAGATCATCTCTTGGGCGGCGCTCGATTTCGGAATGAGCATCCACGAAATGTTGACGATAACAGGTAGCCACTGTAGGTAAGGAAGCACCGCTTCGTGGATCCGAGACCTCGCCATCTCAGTTGATCAAGGATGTCCGTTCCAAATTAGTTGGGCGACATCATAATTTCTATAAAAGACGATCCCATGGGAAGATGAGCATTATGTGCGGTTGCATTTGTCGGACCCTGTTGCTTCGGCGAGAGGTATTTGTTCACATCAGAAACAGGGTCCTCCAAGGTCCAGGATGTCTTTGGCCGTGAAGTCAGGGAGGTGAATGGAGTTTTGGCCGTTGGGTTTGTGGTCCATGAATAGGAAGTCCCCGATCAGGTCATCATAAGATGGGTGGTGGTCATATATTAGTGCGTATGGGAGTTCAGTATGGAGCGAAGGATGGTGGGGGTGAGAACAACTATGGTGTTGTCATTTGAGCGGAAGATGGGTGGTTATTGGGTTATTGGTTGGGATCTGTATGGTAGACCAAATTGTTGCACATATACTTCAGGGACGACCTCGGTGATGTTTAGGGCGGTTTTTGGAGGTGGTTTGCTAGGATTTTAACAATGATGGGATTCTGGGCACGAGGTGTTATCAGATTCAAGTTGGAAGTTGTTGGGTGGCCTCTGTGCCCAGTCCTTCGAAGCGAAAACATCATCAATTAGACGCACCATTTTAGTATATCTGCAAGATAAATTAATGGATTAGTAGGAATCAACCATGAAAACTTTAGAAATACAATGTGGATGATTTGAAAGTCAATGTTGTTCACATTTTAGGACTTAGACATTTTGCCAAATAGACATGTGAGTAAATTCGTTGAGAGAGAGAATTTTAAAAATTGAACCAATCACGCGGCGAAACA
>JAPQWV010004553.1:0-28905 GCA_027422505.1 Craterostigma plantagineum
CTCAGGAGCTTGAACAGGAGCCCCCTCTGGTCGAAGTGCAAATGCTCGACGTGGATGATACACTAATAGACGTCGTGGCTACTGAGATGGCGCTCGAGGCTCCTGAACACGAACTTCAAGTGGAAGTGCCCGTACATGGTGCTTGAAGAGCCTATCGAGGAGGCTCCTCTACAAGAAGCACAGCCCGAGGTTGAAATGGGGCAAAGCTCGCTTCCACGGTGACAGATCAGGCTCCTGGGACATAGATCGTGACCTCACTCCTCACACAGCTACCCCATCCGACACAGAGTCAGGTGAGGAGATTAGCTTGATAAGACGGACTCCCAGACGACTCAGTATATAAATGGAGTCCCTGTTCCCCGCCATCACCACCGCACCAGATACCATGCTGACCAGTTCTAGAAGTGTTGTCGGCACTTCTTCGCTCAATCTTGAGCCGCAACCAAATTTACCGGTGTCTGGTTCGCAGGCCCAACCCGAGCCTGCCATAACACCCATAGAGGAGAATCTTCAAGATTCGACTCGAGGATTGGGTGGAAGTCTCATACAGTCACAAGCTCAAGTGACTGTAAGCCAACCTGAGCAGCCGGTGTGCTCAAGGGTTGATAACAAACGACATCAGTCGTCCTGGAACATCCAAGGAGGCGTCCGCACCATTTGTGACGAACGAGCAATTCCAAACCGCTCTCACTACCGCTGCACAATCCATGGAAGACAAGATCATGGAGAGAGTATGATCGCGTGCGTGCATATTTAAATAAAGGTTCGTGTGAGTACGTCAAGTAATAATTAAAACGAATATATTATAACTAGAATCACGCGCGATAGGCAGTGGACCTATCGTTTGTAATATAGCTATAGTGAATATCCGAGTATCGAACACGAGGAATAAATTGAATACTAGTATTGACCTATCGTCTCGATATTTAGCCTAAATAAAATGGTGAGATTTGTTTATACTACAACTAATTTAATAGAGCACTTAAGGATTTGACGAGTAAGATAGTACAACTAAAAATAATACGAGTGATTTAAGATGACAAATATGTGTTTGGGGTTCTAATCCCGCTGGACGCTGTCGGCTAAAGCTACGGAATATCGTTCCTAAGTGAAAATCGACTAAATCGCGGTAACTTTCTACCCACTCACGGATTTGCTGTCGCCCTAAACGTTCGTGGGAATCTAAGATCGTTAATTACCAAATGGCGAGGATAGTAGTATTTGCTGTCGCCCTATACTCGAATCCTAACGTCTATGAACGGCCTAATCGTTATTTAGCTGTCGCCCTAAACGATGTACCGCACATTCGTATCAACACATAGACATATTGAGACAAAGAAGCAATATCATAGAACGATAAAAAGTCGAATACACGTGTTCACGATTATCCTACGCCTTATCTACGACATAACCCAACGTTCATCTATTCCCAAACACACAAGAGGACTAGCTACTCATATTGAACGTCACAACAACGAGATTTAAGGGAAACGAGGATAGAAAACTCATAAAAACTTCCCTAAGAAGTGAATATGGCGTTTTCGAGGTGGAGCTCTCGTTCCTCGATCGTTTGGGCGTAGCTTCGTTGTTGGATCGTCCCTTGAGCTTTTCCGAATCACGGGACTGCTTCTAGTGTTCTTCCTTCTCTTCTTTCCTCTCAGTTTTCGTCCCTCTGAAGTTGTTTTTCAGTTCTAAGGTGCCTCCCCTTTTTATGCTTCGAAAATGGGCTAAAACCCTGAATTTTGGCATGTTCACGGCCTCTTAATGGGCCCTCACGGCCGTGACGGCGGCTCAAAACCCTATATCTTGACTTCTGGCATGCGTCACGGCCTCGTGCAACACTCTTCACGGCCGTGAAAGCGGCTTAAACCCTAAATCTTGACTTCTCTGGCCAGGTCACGGCCTCTTGCACTGTCATTCACGGCCGTGAATCAGTGGATTTTTCCTTCGTTGAACTCTCTGCCTTGATTCACGGCTTGTTGCATAAGGCTTCACGGCCGTGAATTAACCTTACCAACTCTCTGCCGTAGTTCACGGCCTCTTGCAAGGAATTTCACGGCCGTGACATATTCCTTGAACTCTCTGTCCACATTCACGGCTTCGTACATCAGGGTTCACGGCCGTGACACTGAAGGCTTATGTCTCTTACGTCACTGCCCACGTTCACGGCCTCTTGCGAGGTTATTCACGGCCGTGACTAATGGCTGGCAGCTTCATACTTCGCCGTTTTTGCGTCGTTTTCGCCTCGTTTTCGTTCCTTTACGCTTGATAACCGTTCGAAGGTCCTACAATATTTAAATGGGTGTAAATAAAGCCATAAAATGCATGGAATGACCAATAATTTCTTATTATAACCCAAATAAACGTAACAATAAACGTATTAAAAATACGTTTATCAAACCTCCCCACACTTAAGCTTTTGCTTGTCCTCAAGCAAATTAGAATCAACAAAGGGTAACAACATAGTGGCATGGCCATTCACAATTCACCAACGCAGATGAAAAGCACAAAATGAAATCAAGCAAGCAATTATAGACACTGCAACAATAATCAGCACTTATCGACACGAATTTCCTTAGCACTATCAATCGAGATCCACACCTCACAGGGATTCACTCAAATCACTCAGTGTATAGGCTAATAAATCGGTGAATCACTCAATTCATGCAATAATAAAGTCTAACCCATATGCTTGCAAGTCAATCGCACGTCCACTACTTAAAGCAGTTAACATGAATCGGAAGGTCTTTTTGGGTTAAATGGGTTCAGATAGGAATGAATTGGTAATGGGATCACAAATGAGTAGCAGTCATGTCGGTCTTCATGTCATTGTCGAAAGTGCGCCAGGATCACATGTCATTGTCGAAAGTGCGCCAGGATCAACCCTCGTTCCACTAAGCCTTTCTTCTTCCAAATCTCGAAATAAGAAATGATGTGGAATTCACGAGACTGGAAGATTATCGAAGGAAAGGTTCTTTTTCTTACTTTTCGCAACAGCTCATCCTCTTCTTGCTTCAGTTTCCCAGCAGCCACACCATTTCTTCTCTCTTTTTTTTTTCTTTCTTTCTTTTCCTTTTTTTTCGCTTTTTCGAATACCCTTTCGCATTGCGGTGCGGTGCCCTTACGCCAACTCCTTGTGAGTTAAAACTTGTTGAAGAAGGGGTTCTTGACTGCTTTCGGCGTTGTCTTGAGCCGTCATCCGATTACGCTTTTCGACTTTGACATTCGACTTTCAGTTCTGCTTAACTCGGGTTCAGATGATCTCTGGAGGCTGATTTAGGTTAGTGGCTTATGATATATGAAGTGTAAGAAATAAAAAGGCTTAGGCTCAAAGTGGCTAACTACGGTGATCAGTCGCGGTAGGGAACTTTGGCCGTGGACTTATTCCTAATGCCTTCGTCATATTCATACAAAACATACTATAAGTAATTTCAATGCGTATCAAACTAGCAAGTTCTAGAGAGACGTAAATTATGCACTACTCACACAAACAAGAAAATTGAGCAAAAGCTCGTCAGCTCAAACTCTCACAACGGAACATGGTTTATGTGTGTGAATCTCTCAAAGTAGCACTATATCTATTCATGCTGAAAAGATTAAATAACTGATGCATGTCTTTATCGCTCACTAGACTCCCTAATATGCAATCCACTTTGTGATGAACACAAACAATCATGCCAGACTTCTTTAAATTCGAAAACCACAGCGCATCATAAAAATTGTCACGTAAATTTTTCACAAAATTCCAACAAAATTCCCCCTCCCCACACTTAAGATGCACGTTGTCCTCAACGTGTAAAATAAATAAAAGGAAGGTAAAAGAACGTGACTCCCCTGAAAAGAAAATGGCGTGGTCCGGCCTGGAGCAGTTGATGTAGTTGAGCATGGTTGTTGCACCTGAGTTTGAAATATTTTGAGTCGTAGTTTGAAGTCGTGTCACGTTTCCTGAAAACACTCAAAAGAAAATTAAACGCACGATGGAAATAGAAAGTAAAACAAGTCATAATCATCAAAAGTGTCTGGATGACTAGACCAAACACACAAAGTGTTCTACAAAAGAAACATCCCAAAGGAAATCAATCGGAACTAAGGTGGTGGTGGTGATGGCTGCCGAGGGCGAAGGAACGCCAGTGACTCCTGTGATCGCCTGACTGCGTCGTCCATGGCTTTCAGGGCCTGCTCGTATCGCTGTTGCTCTTCGCGGTAGCGTCGGTGGGCTTCCTCATTTCGACGCTCGTACTCGTCCTGGCGGCGCCGTGTCTCCTCGTCGCGTCGAATGGCCTCCTCATGGTAGCGTAACATGTCCTCGCGCAGTGTGTGAAGGTCGGCGGCTGAGGCAAAAGGAGCAACCCCTGATGATTCACCCTCGTGATAGCCGGAGGAATAGGAAGGCCCGGCAGTGTTTGTATCAACTGGAACTGGTCCTGGATCTTCGACATCCAGTGGCTGAGGGAATGTGTCGCACAGGTCCGTCTGTCCACGGTAGACTGCATGCCAGATTAGACCTTGTTGGAGCGGGACCAGGTGGGGGCTTTTATCAGCATCTTCATCTTCAGAAGCATGTCCTCGTTCAACGGATTTCGCCCACCCATGATCTCCATCTCCGGTGGAGTTGTTGGCCACATGTTGAGCCCCTTGACAACCTTTGTAACAAATGGCCCAACTGCAAGCTTCCCTCTACTACGAACATCTGCCTGGGCGCTAAAGGCGTGGGCCATGGCCATTCCCAAATGCACCTGGTGGCCGCGATGCATCCGTGATAAGTAGAACAAATCACGAAGGCCAATCGCGCTATCGCCCCGTGGTGTGAGCGATGTCGACAGTAGGCGTTGGATATAGCGCATCCCCGGGCTCCTTAGCAAGGAAGCCTTCGACGTTTTCACGCTGAAGTTTGGTTCGCCAGGCCGCACGAGTTCAGCCCAGTATGCCTGTCGCTCCGTCAGGTTCTGCAAGTAGTCCTTGTAGTTCACCTTCGCATGCGGCTCGTCGGGTGCTGAATATGGAACTATAAGACCAAGTGCTGTGCAGATGTCGTCTTCGTCAACGGTTCTTTCCACATTGAACGCCCTAAATTTCACCCCCCCGCGCGTATTCGTCATAGGAAAACGTCGACAGGAACTCTAGAGTTAGTTCCTTGTAAGTTGGCTCGTCAATATGGAAGAAGTCGAGGTAGCCGCTGCACGAGAGGTAGTTGGCAACTTGCTGGTCGAAATGATGTTTTGCCAGTGTGTTGTGGTCGATTTGATCTGTGGGTATAAACTGCATGTCTTTGAGCTTGTCGTAGCGCCGCTTGTGTGTTTCATCTTCAAATTGTTTCATAAAAGCTAATAACGAAAGTGCGTCCGCGCCTCGCCTTGAACGTACTGGCGAGCGGGAAGATGGATCACGTAAAGCAGATGAACGGGTTCGACCCATAGTACCTAGAAATCCAAAAGTGAGTTGGCGGAAAGAAGATAAGCAACACAGCTCGACTCGACCAACATAGCAACAAAATAGACATTTCGTAAACAAGAACATAAGAAAAGTACAATGCGGCATTTTGTCGAACAAGTAGCGGGTAAGCCAAAATATTGCATTCCAAGCTTGAAAATCGACCAACCAAATACCTTAGACTTCATAGGATGAATTACAGCTCAAAAACACATTAAAGTAACGATGTCGCCATGAATTCACAGACATCCCACAGTTTGAAATTTAAGGTTCATCATTTAATCATCACAATAAACGAAATCATCAAATTAAGCAATCCCATAGTAGTCATAACAAGTATAAACTGAGACGAAGCATATTCGTAGCCAAAACGAGCAAAATTTGAAGAATCCCCAAATTAGAACAAACTAGGGTTGAGAAGAAATCATACCGTTCGGTTGATGAGGTAGGTGATGTATGTGATGTCTTGTGTTGAGCACGTTAACTCAATGTCTTCTTTATATATATATATTTTTTTAATTTTTTTTTTAAGCAAAAACACAGTCACGTCCATGAAATAATATTCAAATGCTGTGACACAAAATAGAAAGCTCACCAAAAGATATAACGGCTGTGAAGTGTGACTAAAACTGGCCGTGACTTGAAACAGAGGACTTAGCCTAATGATGTCGTGACCGTGAGTATGAGTTATAGACCGTGAAAGCTTAAACATTTTTATTTCTTTTTATTTTTATTATTATTATTATTATTCTTTTTTGTAAATATATATATATATTTTTTTTACATATAATTATTTCTTTTTAGTAAATATATATATATTTTTTTCATTGTTTTATTAATATATATATTTTATTTGTTTTTAATTTTTGTACTAATTTGTTTTTCTCTTTTTTTTTCACTTTTTTTTTATATTTTATTTTTTTTCATTTATTTACTTTATATATTTAATTTTTTTATTATTTAATATTATTATATATATTTTTCATATTCTTTTATTTTATTTGTATTATTATTTTATATTATTAATATATATATATATTTTTAATTATTTTTTTTCTTTTTTAATAACCCATGACAGTCACGGCCGTGAATACTCAACCACGAGCCGTGACTGGCGGCAGTGGACTTTGTCTCTCTTGTTCACGGCCGTGAGCGTTAAGGCCACAGACCGTGAGACGTGGCAGTGCGTATTGTCGCGCCATGTCGCGGCCGTGACTCATGAGTCATGGGCCGTGACTGTATACTATTAATTTTTTTTTTTAAATTTCCCGCTTGTGCTCACAGCCGTGAGGTATACGCCTCTGGCCGTGACTTGAGGCAGTGAGGGAAGTGCATTGTGATAGTAACATTCATGGTCGTGAGTGCATAAGCACATAGCCGTGAATGGAGGCAGTGGCCGTTGTGTGCGAAGTCGCGGCCGTGACTCAGTAGTTATTGGCCGTGACTGAAATTTTTTTTTTATTTATTATTATTATTGTTATTATTATTATTATTGAAAATATATTTTAACTATGATTGACACGCAATCAACGAATTTTTCGAGAACGATTGGCGCAAGGAAAAATCTGATAATCGACAAAAGAAATATCACTTTCTCGCGCGGCGTCAGATCATCCAAGTCAAAAATTCGTCTGTATCATTTATGTGATTTGCTGATATGACAATGATATTTTTGTGCCGTTCATGCCTATAAATAGACAGTGGTTGAACAACACAATAGCATCATCTACCATAAACCCACGTCTTCAACAATCTTATTGTATTTAGGTTAGCTAGCCACGATGTTTTGGGGACAACAACAAGATCGTGAGAATGAGAGTGAAGAGTATGCAAGGATTCGTCGTAATTTAGATATGCTATCACTTTACCTTGTTCTTCTTTTGGGTTTGTTTGGAGTTTTACTTGCTTTCGTGTGTTGGGTTATCACAAGGTGCACTTGTGTGTAACAGCCCTTATGAAGCAAAATAAACTATTGTTCTGTCTGTTATTCGCAGTTTTATTTTGCTTTTGTGTTAGACCTTCACACGTTGTAATGGTGTTGTAACCATCTTTTATGAAATAAAACTATCGTTCCTATCTCGTCTCTAGATTCTGCGTTGTACCCATCCTCAATATTCGCAATAAATTTATTATTAATTAAAATTTTAATGTTGTTATTTTTATTATAGTTTTATTTAATTTATATGTAGTTTTAGATTAATTTTTTTTATTTAATTTAATTTAGTTTTTAGTTTTTTTTATAATATATTTTTTATATATTGTAATGCCTAAAACATAAAAGAAAATACCTGGGTTGCCTCCCAAGAAGCGCTTCTTTAACGTCTTGAGCTGGACGTAGTTGAGCGAGTCTTCAAGGTGGTTTGGAAAAACGGTTGGAGGGGACTGTCATCGGTTGTTTTGGACCGCCCTCGGGAAAATCGCAACTGAAATGGTTTGGCTGCCGCTCAAACTCTAAAAGCGGTGGTCCGTCGATCAAACGCATCTCTTTGTGCTCCTCTTTGCTTCCCTCGATTATCCTCGTGTCTTTCTTCTCGATAACCTGCAATAAACTTGAAAAAGACATAGAAGAATTTTGATCAATAAAATCAGGATAGGAATAATTATTTTCATGCTTGCTGATATCATCATTCTTAGTTTCCGCCATGCAAAATGTTACTTTCTCTCCATCTATAGTAAACGTCAAGCTGCCGTTTTTAACATCTATCATGGTTTCTCCAGTGGCTAAAAATGGTCTCCCTAAGATCAAAGGTACATTCTCATCTTCCTTCATATCAAGAATAACAAAATCCACTGGAATAATAAAGTTATTAACCTTGACTAACACATCCTCTATAATACCCCTAGGTTACGTAATAGATCTATCCGCTAGTTGTATACTCATCCTAATGGGTTTGGGTTCACCTAAACCAAGCTTCTTAAACATAGAATAAGGCATCAAATTAATACTAGCACCTAAATCAACAAATGCCTTATGAATATATAAATTTCCTATAAGACAAGGTATAGTGAAACTCCCTGGATCCTTTAGCTTCTTCGGGATATTCATTTGCACGACGGCAGATCACTCCCCTCGAAGACAATTAGCAGCAACATCTTCGAGCTTGCGTTTGTTCGTGAGTAAGTCCTTGAGGTATTTCACACATCGAGGTATCTGTGCAAGGACTTCGACGAGCGGTAAGTTAATATGTAGTTGCTTGAAAAGAGAAAGAAATTTACCGAACTCGTCGTCAACAATATACTTCTTTTGGTTGAAACGCCTTGACAGACGGTGTAGTCACGACCTCCATCTCCTTGTCGACTTTCTCTTCCTCGACACGATTAATCGGCTTCACTTCCTTCTTGGCGCGTTGTTCCTCTAGGTACGTACCAAATGAGTCGTCAGTCATCGCCTTTGTTAACCTAGCCGGATATGGAATCTTCGGTGTGTAAGAATTGACTGGTGGTCTCGGAGCAATCCCCTCTTCCTTTTCTTTTCCATGCGCGTTCTCCTTCTTTTCGGGTTCGACCTCCTCCTTTTCAGGATCGACCTCCCTCAACCGAGCTGGATATGGAATCTTCGGCTGGTACGGCTTCACGAATGGTCGCGTATTTCCTTTGTCAGCCTTGACCTTCTCGACATCGTTGCCTTTGCTTTCCTCCGATTTTAGCTCGTCGTGGTCTCGAAATCTGTTATCTTCTTTGAATTCTGCTTGGCGGGTACTTCTTGCAATTCTCTCTCGCTTATCAGGGTTACCGCGTTGCAATACTCCTTAGGGTTTGGCTCGGTGTAGCTCGGGAGTGATCCTTGATTTCGTCCTGCCAGTTGCTTTGCTAACTGGCCCACTTGCTGCTCCAATTTCTTGATAGAGGCGTCGGTGTTCTGGGCACGTACTTCTATGTACTCCTCTATCTTATTCATTCGACTCTCGTGGGCTTGAGTGGTGTTGCTGAAGTTTGTGAGGAGCGTCTTCATCATATCCTTCATCTCCCGCATATCATCGGATCCCGACCTTGCAGACGCGTTCTGATACGGACGTGATGTTCCTCCTTGGAAACCAGATGGTCTAGGTTGAAATCCTGGTGGCCCCTGCCCATGGTGTATTTGGTTCCCATACGCCAGATTTGGATGTGCTCGAGGTTGAAAACTCCGCTGGCCTTGGTAATTCCCCATATAGTCCACGTGCTCCAATGATTGCCCTAATTGGCACTCTGAGGTCTCATGAGGTGCACCACAAATCTCGCATTGTGGTGTATACGGCTTCTGAGGTGATGGGCTTGTCATCACGGCATGTACTGGCTGTGTTTGCCCCGCCTTTGGAAGTAATGTGTTGATCACCGTCTGAAGCTGGGAATTGGTGGCTGCAATCTGTTGTTGCAATGCCTCGAACTTGGCATTTGTAACAGTCTCCTCGCTCACCCCAAACACTCCTGGAGTCTTTATCCTCGTATTGCCTCTCATGAAGCTGTTCCTCGAGTAGTCTTCGATTAAATTCCAGGCTTCTGTGGCATTGAGCTTCACGAGCCCTCCTCCCGCGGCTCCGTCTAACATATGAACTGTTTGATCATTGAGGCCCTCGTGGAATCGGTTGATCATAGCGGCCTTCGATCCCGTGTTGTGGGCATTTCTTCAATAAGGATTTGTATCGCTCCCATACCTCGTAAAGATTCTCTGAATCCTTCTGGTGAAAAAGGGAGATTTCTGTCTTCAACCTTAACACCTTTGACAGGGGGAAGTAATGGCCGATGAATGCTGCTCGCAGTTCTTCCCAAGTAGTGATTGATCTGGGCGGTAGCATCTCCAACCAGTCCTTCGCCCTGTACTTGAATGAAAATGGAAACAACATTAGCTTAATCGCATAACTCGGGACCCCATTGATCTTGATTGTGTCTGTTACTGTCAGAAAGGCCTTCAGGTGGGAGTACGGATCATCATCAGGATTCCCCTCAAACTGAGCCGTCTGAAAGATCATCTGAAGCCAAGCATGCTTCAGCTCAAAATCGTTGTTCGCGATCGGAGGAATAACAATCGCCGATTCTGTACCACCGAGGGAGGCGTTCTTAAGTAGATCTTGTAAAGATTGTTCCTCTTCTTGGTCTTGGTGGGTCGGTACTCTTCGGTCTGCCATCTCGACTTCTATCTCTCGATTGTCTTTGGACGTCTCTGTTCGAGAATTTTCAGCAGACTCCTGGGAGTTGTCTTCTGAGTAGTTGACCAACGCTTCCTGATAATTACTAGCCGTGCCTTCTGTATTGTATCTGAGCTGCCTTCGTAACTTCCACTCGAAATCTGGATCTCCTTCAACAATGGGGCCTGATGGGTGGCTTCGGGTCATCCACTGTCAAACAGTACCTTCAATGAGTGAAAGCGAAATTCAGCGAAGAGCTAGACAAATACGTTGAAAAGGTAATGAGACTAATAATGATGTAGAAACAAATAACGCAATTAACCAAAAACTGGGAAAATAGCTAAATTACCGAACTAGGGTGTTCCTAATATCAATCTAGTCCCCGGCAACGGCGACAAAAACTTGATCGCGTGCGTGTATATTTAAATAAAGGTTCGTGCGAGTACGTCAAGTAATAATTAAAACGAATATATTATAACTAGAATCACGCACGATAGGCAGTGGACCTATCGTTTGTAATATAGCTATAGTGAATATCCGAGTATCGAACACGAGGAATAAATTGAATACTAGTATTGACCTATCGTCTCGATATTTAGCCTAAATAAAATGGTGAGATTTGTTTATACTACAACTAATTTAATAGAGCACTTAAGGATTTGACGAGTAAGGTAGTACAACTAAAAATAATACGAGTGATTTAAGATGACAAATATGTGTTTGGGGTTCGAATCCCGCTGGACGCTGTCGGCTAAAGCTACGGAATATCGTTCCTAAGTGAAAATCGACTAAATCGCGGTAACTTTCTACCCACTCACGGATTTGTTGTCGCCCTTAACGTTCGTGGGAATCTAAGATCGTTAATTACCAAATGGCGAGGATCGAGTATTTGCTGTCGCCCTATACTCGAATCCTAACGTCTATGAACGGCCTAATCGTTATTTAGCTGTCGCCCTAAACGATGTACCGCACATTCGTATCAACACATAGACATATTGAGACAAAGAAGCAATATCATAGAACGATAAAAAGTCGAATACACGTGTTCACGATTATCCTACGCCTTAACTACGACATAACCCAACGTTCATCTATTCCCAAACACACAAGAGGATTAGCTACTCATATTGAACGTCACAACAACTGAGATTTAAGGGAAACGAGGATAGAGAACTCATAAAAACTTCCCTAAGAAGTGAATATGGCGTTTCCGAGGTGGAGCTCTCGTTCCTCGATCGTTTGAGCGTAGCTTCGTTGTTGGATCGTCCCTTGAGCTTTTCCGAATCACGGGACTGCTTCTAGTGTTCTTCCTTCTCTTCTTTCCTCTCAGTTTTCGTCCCTCTGAAGTTGTTTTTCAGTTCTAAGGTGCCTCCCCTTTTTATGCTTCGAAAATGGGCTAAAACCCTAAATTTTGGCATGTTCACGGCCTCTTAATGGGCCCTCACGGCCGTGACGGCGGCTCAAAACCCTATTTCTTGACTTCTGGCATGCGTCACGGCCTCGTGCAACACTCTTCACGGCCGTGAAAGCGGCTTAAACCCTAATCTTGACTTCTCTGGCACAGGTCACGGCCTCTTCACTGCTCATTTGGAGGTGCTACTAGTTGGAAAGCTAGCTTGCAATATCGTGGCATTATCACTCATAGATGCTAAATCACTTGTCTAAGAGCAGTGTACACCACGACCGTACAAACATATCAGGCTTCATTTCATATGGTATGCGATTGAAGAGGAGCAGTGTAAGTTATAAAAAGCAACACAGATATGGCAAGGTTTCTAAACCACTTTTTTGAAGCATTTATGTTTAAAGGAAGGAAACCCATTAAGCATTCTTTAAGCAGAATAGTATTTGTTTGTGTATTTTTTACTAAGGCATTTTCATCACAACCCATAATGAAGGTGGTTCTATATAAGATTAAAAAATAGGGCAACTTATATATATATATATATATTCAAACGATAGCTTGCCACTATATAAAAATGGTACAACCGGCTAAATAGCGGCTATTTAATAGCCCATAGCATAGAGCCCTCTGGCACATCTTTTGACCTTTTTGGTCCATGAGCGTTAGAGAGTTTTGATGAACTATGTAATTGTAATAACGTTAGGTCTATAAATTAAGCAATCCGATTTGTGATCATTATAAGGTCTAAGTTCATGATAATATTCGACCATGCATTGTATATGAGCTAAAATTGATTAAATTGTTGAATATTTGATTCACATGTGATTATGTGATTATTTGGTGAAACTAGGTGATCGCATGTTATAGACAGCCCATGTTGTAGGATATATCATTCTGTGCTATATATGGAAATAATGCATGAGATATCCTACTGAGTTATAAAAGGAAAATATGCTGTTTATATAGGAAAAGTGATATATCCGTTGGTATTTGTTTGTTCCTGGATAAAATCGAGTAGAAAATCGTTTGCATGCATCCAACTGATTTATATGTGAGAAATAAATTTGATATCTTTCTTACACTAATATTATATTTAGGAAAGATTTGATGACTTTGTGGATGACGTGCTAGTATATGAATATTGGTAAATATCTTTGAAAATATGGAAAGCTATGCCATGATATGATAATTCGAATAGGATATGCTCTGATTCACGTGCTAAACATGGTAAATATATTGATTTAGTATTATGAGCTGTATATGAAAAACGTGCTGATATGATGCTATCTCATGTGCTATACATGGAAAGTAAATCTGGATTGATTTGTTCTACAAACTGATAGTAGGGAATCACTTATGGAAAGTTCTGTTATGGTAAATATAATTCGAAGTAAGTAAATGTGACTTGTGAACGAATCTGAGCTTTATATGGAATATAGTCATGCTTTAATGTGCTATATAACCGTTGTGATGACTTTCTAGAAGCATGATTTGTATGGCATGTTGACTCTCGAAAATTGCATGGAAACTATGTTTGATTTGGTGATTATTATATGATATGATTTTCCATGTGAAGTGCTGATTGAAAAGGTTTATATATGAGCTACACTTCAGAATTTCGAGGCACTTAGAACTTCTGAACATTGGCATACGAGAGATTTTTTAGCAGAAACATATTGAGTGATCCCTGAGCCTCCACTTGCGATAGCTTTCTGCCATATATTGAGCTTTAACTTACGATTCCATCACTGCACGAGTGATTCATCCTGTTATTCCTACCTTCCACCATATATTCTGTATTAGGACGTGAGCAAATACCAAGGAGGCAAGGTCGACGTTTACGCACACGTGAAGGGAAGGACGAGTTCCGGGGGCCCTTCGGTAGCGAGCTGTGTCTGTCGGGATCAAGGAGATTCCGAAGAACGAAACTCGGCATGTGGTAACCTAGTGTGTCTAGTGTTCGACTTGTTTCGGTTGTGTATTGGGCTAATCAATAAGTTTCGTATCGAGGTACGGTGCATTATAGTTATTGGTTAAACTCTTGGGGAGCAAACCACAAGGAGAGGAGTAAACCCCAGTTGGGGATATAATCTCTATAAAATCCTGTCTCGCATTTACTTTTCAGTTATTTTCGTATCGCTGTGAGACACACATCTGACGTAACTAGGATATATCATGCATACTCATCACAAGCATCAGTAGGCATCTCTAAGTCACTATATACTAGAATTGTGAAAAGAAGAAGCACAAAAATTTTATAAGCCTAATTCACCCCCCTCTTAGGCATGTTTTTATCTTCATTTGGTATCAGAGCGGGTTACTCAAACGACGGGTCTAACAAGCCTGAGTTATAGGTCTAATGGCTTATTCGAGTTTTGATGTTTTTGCAGAGGGACAATCCCATTCCAGGCCACCACTCTTCGATGGAACTAACTACGCCATATAGAAAAACCATATGAAGGAATTCCTACTTGCTGCTGACTATGTGTGGCATATCGTAACCACTGGACCTTACAATCCCAAAAGGCGGATGGGACTCAAAAGAAAGGTGATGAATACGATACAACAGACAAGCGAGGAATCTCGATAACTTCATGAATATGACTTTCTAGATCGAGGACGACGATAGCTTCAACATCCTTAGATGGTGGTCGAGGGTGTCGCCAACGTATCCAACGTTGGCGAGGATCGCTCGGGTGATCCTTGCCATCCCTGTTTCGACCGTCGTGGTGGAGCATGCTTTTAGCATGGGCGGTTTGACCTTGAGCGAGAAGCTTTCGAACTTGGGTGTCGAGAACCTCGAGTACCAATGTCTTCTGGATGATTGGACTCGAGCCGAGAATCGCACCCAAGATGAGCGTGCCAGCGACTCCCCCGACGACGTCTATCATGTGCTATACTTGGAAAGTAAATCTGGATTGATTTGTTCTAGAAACTGATAGCAGGGAGTCACTTATGGAAAGTTCTGTTATGGTAAATATAATTCGAAATAAGTAAATATGACTTGAGAACGAATCTGAGCATATGGAATATAATCATGCTTTAATGTGCTATATAACCATTGTGATGACTTTCTAGAAGCATGATTTGTATGGCATGTTGACTCTCGAAAATTGCATGGAGACTATGCTTTATTTGGTGATTATCATATGAATATGATTTTCCATGTGAAGTGATGATTGAAAAGGTTTATATATGAGCTACACTTCAGGATTTCGAGGCAGTTAGAACTTGTGAACATTGGCCTACGAGAGATTTTTTAGCAGAAACATATTCAGTGATCCCTGAGCCTCCACTTGCGATAGCTTTCTGCCATATTGAGCTTTAACTTTCGATTCCATCACTGCACGAGTGATTCATCCTATTATTCCTACCTCCCACCATATATTCTGTATTCAGATGTGAGCAATACCAAGGAGGCAAGGTCGACGTTTACGCACACGTGAACGGAAGGACGAGTTCCGGGGGCCCTTCAGTAGCAAGCTGTGTCTGTCGGGATCAGGAGATTATGAGGAATGAAACTCGGCATGTGGTAACCTAGTGTGTCTAGTGTTCGACTTGTTTCGGTTGTGTATTGGGCTAATCAATAAGTTTTGTATCTAGGTACGGTGCATTATTGTTATTGGTTAAACTCTTGGGGAGCAAACCCCAAGGAGAGGAGTAAACCCCAGTTGGGGATATAATCTCTATAAAAATCCTGTCTCGCATTTACTTTTCAGTTATTTCCATATCGCTGTGAGACACACATCTGACGTAACTAGGATATATCATGCATACTCATCACAAGCATCAGTAGGCATCTCTAAGTCACTACATACTAGAATTGTGAAAAGAAGAAGCACAAAAATTTTATAAGCCTAATTCACCCCCTCTTAGGCATGTTTTTATCTTCATTTGGTAGCAGAGCGGGTTACTCAAACGACGGGTCTAACAAGCCTGAGTTAAAGGTCTAATGGCTTCTTTGAGTTTTGATGTTTTTGCAGAGGGACAATCCCATTTCAGGCCACCACTCTTCGATGGAACTAACTACGCCATATAGAAAAACCATATGAAGGAATTCCTACTTGCTGTTGACTATGTGTGGGATATCGTAACCACTGGACCATACAATCCCAAAAAGGCGGATGGGACTCGAAAGAAAGGTGACGAACACGATACAGCAGACAAGCAAGGAATCTCCGCAAAAGCAAAGAACATGATTGCCTGCAGGCTTACAAGAGAAGAATACAATCGCGTGAGCTCATGCGAATCTGCCAAAGATATGTGGGACATGCTTCAAGTCACACATGAGGAACCACTCGAGTTGTACTAGAAAGAATAGCCCTTTTGACTCACCAATACAAATTGTTCAAAATGGAGGACAACGAGACTATAAGCCACATGTACGCGAGATTCATGAACATCATCAATCAAATGTTCTTGTTGGGAAAGAAAATACCGGACGGTGAGAAAGTGCGAAAAAATACTGAGATCTCTTCCAAGAGAATGGAATCCCAAAGTAACTGCCATCTACGAAGCAAAGGACTTGGACGAACTTTCCATCTCAGAACTGATTGAATCTCTGACCACCTACGAGATGACTCAGATCTCCATCAACAAGAAACCACCAGTGCGAAATAAATCCAATATTGCCTTCAACACTGAACAAGAGAACTATTCTGAGGGCGAACAAGAAACTGAGGAAGACTTACTGGAGCAGATCGCCATGCTGACCAGGAAATTTGATGTCTCGGCTGAGAAGAAAGTTCAAAGGAAACTCCAAGTTCCAACCTAGGAACAAGGGAATATCGTCATCCGGGATGTAGAAATGCTTCAAGTGGAACAAGCCAGGCCACTTCGCCTCAAACTGGCCGATGGAAAATGGTTACAAAAACATAAAGAAGCAGAAAGCCATGGTCACCAACTGTGAAGAGGCTGGAAGTGAAGAGGAGGAAGATCTCGGCTACATGGCCGATGACGATGATCTGGTATCTTCTTCATCCACTATTAAGAAAATACTCTTTCGAAATGAATTTTATGCTAGGCAAGACGAATCTCATGACAACGCTTCCTCAGTTCCTGACGTAGATGAAAAGGAAGAGATGTTTGAAATAATTCAACACGCAGAAAGGAGGATTAAGTCGCTCAATTCACAAGTAAAGATGTCTGGTTAGGCAACGAGATGACGTAGCTAGAGAAAAGCACCAAACGAATCTAGAAAATGAACACTTGAGAGCCGAGCTAGAAACCCTTAAAGAAGAAAAAGCCTTATGTAATTGTGAAGAGCTTAGGAAGCAAAAAAATGATATATCTAGAGACATGTCTATTCTTAAGGAATCCATAGAAGAACAAGCACGTACTGTTGATAGACTTCTTGAAGGAAAACAAAATCTTGATATGTTACTTAGTATTCCTAGAAATATTGGGAAACCAGGGACAGGATATTCCACGACACATGAACATGACGCACCTCCACAAAATGTTAGCAAGCCTAAATATTTTCACGCGGCCGTCACGATCATTATGCTAACCAATGTTTTTGAAGAGAGCTGAGAAGTAGATATGTCTGGAGGCCAAAGCAGGTTCCTGAGAATCAAAGTTCTAACACTAGGCGGTCTGTGTTTAAGAATTTACAGTCTGTGACACATGATATATCACGTGTTAACAGGAGTTGTTTTGCCGCTAACCTTTTAGGACCCAATCAAAGTTGGGCACCTCAGAAAAGAACTGATTCATGCAGGTACAAAGACCAAAATCCAGCAAGAAAAACAAGTGGTTTCTCGACAGTGGGTGTTCCACCATATGACAGGTGATATCAGTAAGTTTGTGTCGGTGAATGCATATGATGGAGGACATGTCTCCTACGCCGACAACACAAAAGGTAAGATTATTAGAGTTTACGTACTACTATAGATGACGTGTGGCTGGTTAAGAATCTAGAACATAATCTCATTAGTATTAGTCAATTATGTGATAAAGGTCATACGGTTACTTTTGAAAATGATAAGTGTGTTGTTGGAAATGATAATAAGGTGTTATTTAGTGCGTCTAGGGACATAAATATCTATTGTATTACTCTTGATGATATCACTGACCAGAATGTCAAGTGCTTAGCAGTTACACAGGTAATACCTGGTTATGGTGCAGACGCTTAGGACATGGAACATGGAACTACTGTCTCATATTACAAGCAATGTGCTGGAACGAGGTGTTCCTGACATAAAGTTCGTCAAGGACAAAACATGCAAAGCGTGCCAAATGGGTAAGCAGACCAAAACATCGTCAAAGCAAAGAACGTGATATCCACATCCAGACCGCTGGAACTGCTTCATCTGGACCTTTTTTGGCCTTGTTCAGACGATGTCTCTATGAGGTAAAAGATATGCCTTTGCTGTTAATAATTATTCCAGGTATACATGGGTGATATTCCTTGCACATAAGAATGAGGTACTAGATAGCTTTGCATCGCTAGTAAAGAGACTTGAAAATGAAAAAGAAATGAATCTATGTAGGATACGCAATGATAACTGACTAGATTTTGATTGTAAGTCATTTGCATATTCTGTGCTCAATATGGATATAGTCATAACATATCTGCCTTTATAACTCCCCAACAGAATTTGATAGTAAGTCGTTTGCATAATTCTGTGATCAATACGGATATAGGAAATGGCTAGATCTATGCTACATGAGTATGATATTCCTAAACAATTATGGGCGGAAGTTGTTAGTACAGCTTGCTATGTGTCTAATCGTATTTTTTAGGCTGATATTAAAGAAAACCTCTTATGAAATTTGGCATGGTAGAACTACAGGTTACTTTTCGTGTGTTTGGATGTAAATGTTTGATTTTGAATGATAGAGATAAGAGAGGAAAATTTGAGTCTAAGGTAGATGAAGGGATATTCCTTGGCTACAGTCTTCATTCTAAGGCATATCGTGTTTATAATAAAAGGAAGCTGACTGTTCAGGAATCCATACATGTTACTTTTGATGAAATACCTAACTTAGATGCTACTGATGAGGAAGGTATAGATTTACCCTGTGCAGAATTACAGGATACTAAAGACAGTGAGGAAGATGTTCCAAAAGACGAAAATGCTGAGACTTTGGAACCAGAAGCTGATGAACAACCACACAAAATGGAAACATGCTTACAGTCATCCAGTAGATCAAGTAATAGGGAATATCACATCTAGAATCAAAACTCGAGCAACTGCACGAAATCAGGATACGAAGGAATCCCATGATGTACTGCTCTCAATGATGGAACCAAAGACGGTCCATGAAGCTCTAGACGATATATCTTGGGTCTCTGCTATGGACGATGAGCTATCTCAGTTCGAAAAGTGCCAAGTGTGGATACTCGTAGAGAGACCAGACGAAAAATCCATCATAGGAATCAAATGGGTCTTCCGCAACAAACTCGACGAACATGGTAATGTCACTAGAAACAAAGCGAGGTTAGTTGCAAAAGGTTATTCCCAAGAGGAATGTATTGATTTCGATGAAACTTTTGCTCCGGTAGCTGGATTAGAGTTTATACGTGTCTTACTTGCATATGCATGCTTTAAACGTTTTAAACTTTTTCAAATGGACATAAAGTGCATTTTTAAATGGTTTTATAAATGAGGAGGTCTATGTAGAACAACCACCGGGTTTCACTACGGAAGATTTTCCAAATCATGTTTTTAAATTAAATAAGGCATTATATGGTTTAAAACAGGCTCCTAGGGCATGGTATGAAAGGTTAAGCAAGTTTTTGATTGACATAGGATTTTCGACTGGAATTATTGATAATACATTGTTTATTAAGTATGAAGATGATCGCATGATATTGGTCCAAATCTATGTTGATGATATCATATTTGGAAGTACTAATATCCTTCTTTGCGAGGAATTCTCTAAGTCTATGCAGAAGGAATTTGAGATGAGCTTGATGGGTGAGCTGAACTATTGCCTCGGGTTGCAAATAAAGCAACTTGACAACGAAACCTTTGTATCCCACACGAAGTATAGCAAGGAATTATCGGGATGAGCGATTCCAAAGCAATTTCCACCCATATGCATCAGACCAGCAAAATAGATTGTATCGAATCAGGTACACCAGTTGATCAAACAGAATATCGAGGTATGATCGGAAGCCTTCTTTACTTAACTGCTAGTCCCCTGATATTATGTTTGCTGTTCGTATGTGTTCGAGATATCAGTCTTACCCTAGGGAATCTCACTTGACAGCAGTCAAGCGTATACTTAGATATATCAAGGGTACTGTTAATTTTGGTCTGTGGTACTCGTATGCGGATGAATTCTCATTAATGGGATATTCCGTGCCGACTATGCCGACTGTAGGGAAGATAGGAAAAGTACCAGAGGAACTTGCCAATTACTTGGAAATTCCCTGTTAACTTGGTCTAGTAGAAAGCAAAATGATGTCGCCCTCTCCACAGCCGAAGCTGAATATATGGCCTTAGGAAATTGTTGTCAACAAGTTCTTTGGATAAACAAACCCTTAGTGATTTCGGGTTAGGTTATGACAAAATTTCAAATCTGTGTGATAGCAGTTGTGCCATTAGTATTACTAAGAATCTCGTGCATCGTTCTCGTACTAAGCATATAGAGGTTAAAACATTTTATTCGAGACCATGTTCAGAAGGGGAATATCAGTGTGGAATTCGTAGGAACAAATGATCAGCTTGCTGATATCTTCACGAAGCCCCTAATTGAGGCAAGATTTTACGACATCCGTGATCATCGACCAAAATAAGGTTAGTAAATCTGCCAAATCCTGGCATTTGCTCTAGGATATGCTATATTAGGTAGAAATTCGTATTATCTCAATCTAGGACATTCATTCGGCCCTCAATTATTTTCGGATCTTATAGTCCTTATCATTAAGTTCGATTTTGGTATTTTAGAAAAAGATTCACAGTGATTTCCAGCATAAGATCGTTCCTTTAGTCACCAATGTTATTTTAGGAATCTTGAATCTCCAAATCTTTCCTTAGAATGTGATTGTGATATTTTAGAAAGAAATTCGTAGAGATATCATTCCAGCCGCTCAGTTATTTTAGGAAACTCGGATATTTAAAAATCCTTCCTATTAGCTCTGCCAAATCATTTCCATAATTATGAGATCCCGTCAAATCACGCTGAGATTTCTGACAATCAATCTATCAGTTTCCCTCCTTTCATTTGAAATTTCAAATTTCGAATTTTGAAATCCATCCTTATCCTTTCTCAAAATAAACGACTCTCTTTCTCTTTAAAAATCCAGAATCGACCTTCTCCAATTTTCATCATCTTCTCCAAACTTCCTTTCAAACATAAACCTCTCAAAATGATGAAAACTGCCGGATCCAAAGCTGCTGTCGCTGAATCATCCAGCCGAAAAAAGAAAATAACCCATGTCTGATGAAACTTTGCTCGACCCTCCCCTTCCAAATTACCAGAACCAGTCTCGCCCTCATCACCCTATGTTCGAAAAACTCGTTCCAAAGCCAAATCTGCTGAACAGATTTCCTCTCCTACCAAAACTACCAAATAGAAGAAGAAGAAAAGCAAGAAGGCTAGCCTCACTCCAACTAAGACCCTATTCCATCGCCTGAATCTGAAAATCTGCTTCCACCCAAGAAGTTCCCGATGAATCACCGAAACAACCATCACCAACTCCGCCTCAATAAAAATCTCCATCTCCTCTTGAAGAAGTTCAACCTTCTCCAAAACCTACCTCAAAGGAATTCAACATACCACCTAAACCCTCCCATATCGATGAGATTCCTGTTGAAGCCCTCTTTCTGGAAGAAAGCGCCCGAACCAACTACAAAAGTTTCAGCAACAGAGATATCGCCAGAGGGCACGGGGTTGCTTTTGACAAGTTACCTACTGGAATAATCACCTGGCGAAAAGACTTCGGTTGCGAGGAATTCCTTAGTATCAACAAGCCATATTAACCAGAGGCCGTTAAGTTTTCTATGCCAACTTCGACTATGTGGAGCACGAAGAGAACGTTGCATCAACTCCTATGTACTTGGAGGCAGAATCAACTGGACCACTAAGAAGATTAATGTGATGCTGGGAGTTCCCGATGAACCTTTCTGCCACTACGATATGAACGACTTGTGCCACACTGATGAGTTTGACACCGGTGATATCTTTAAGACCTTCTGGAATACCCGTAGTAAGCCTCGTTTTTCAGACAGTGAAACCCTAAACCAGTTACCCATCGACTTCTTCTTTCTTTACAAACTGCTCAACATGACCCTGTGGAATGGAAAAATCGGCGGTGAAGGCCACTCAACGACGATGAACTTCATGAGCACGTTCGCTGTTTACATGATATCTCAGAACCGCAAATCTCGGCTATGTCATCCTGAAGCACATGATCCAGGCCTTTGAGAGCAGAGACAAAGCGTTGCCATATGGGATGTTACTCACTCATTTTCTTGAGTGCGAAAACATAGTCTACCGCCTGCTTGGGAAGACAAAACCATCCATGTCGTGGATCTAGTGACTCTGAAACGCATGGGAATTCATTACTCGAAACTTCAAGGTTGGTTCAAGGCCAAGGAAAGTAGGTCAGTCGACAGTGCCCAGAAACGTCCGCCACAAAAGGAAAGGAGAAGGTTAAGAGCGACGACGACGACGACTATGAAGACGAGCTCAGCATCGGGAAGGATGAAATCTCAGCGACACACCGCGATATCTCTGATATCAAGGCTAACATCTAGAAGCTCTTCCGCAAGATCAAAGAACAGTACACCGAACTGTCACTTGAGTTGTTCAGGCTCTCCAAAATGATGAAGAAATATCCCTTCCAATATCCGCTGATTCCGAAAGCTCTTCAAGCCAGTAGGCTGCCTTCCGCTCCGATCCTAGTTGCCCTTATGATATTCCTTCCTGTTCCATTTTCTGCAAGTCTTGTTTTTAGGTGTTCCTCCCTCCTTTTTGATAATAAGGCGGAGTAAGGTAAGTTATAGGCGTTTAGTGTCTAACTGTTTTGATGTTTGGGAGTAGTAGGTTGGTTGGGTGTAGGGAAGATCGTGGAACCCTAATCTATATAATATTTGCTTTTATGATATATTTCTGATGCTTCTATGCGATGCTTAATATTTTGCTCTGATTTTTGGATATATCTATGATGTCTTTATACTGCGTTGCCTGGTCTTATGCTCTGATAGAGTGATTCTCTGATACTTATATGTGTAATGTGTGTGAGATTTCTTGATAAGTGCTAAGTGCCTGCTGCGATGATCATCAGATTGCTTGAATCATGCTTGGAAAATGCGCACTTAGGCAGGGGGAGCACACTCACGGGTAATTTCGAAATTTTGCACTCATGATATGACATTGAAAATTACATGATATTGTTGGGAAACCCGGGTGACCCGATGCCTCGCCCCGGACGCAGCGGAATTTAAAAATTTTCCCGGATTTCCCTTACAGTTTCCCTAGGATACTCGGTTAAATAAAGAAAACGCATGTATGACACAGATAAAGGAATAGAGATCTTACCCTCGCGAAGATCCTTAGCTCCCGTAGCTTACGAACTGTGCCGAAGAGAGTCACGCCGATCCCGTGACGTACCACAAACTTTACTCCCCAAGGATGGCTAGAGAAAGTAAAGAATATTTTATAAAGATGTGTTTTATTGTGTTTGATTTACTAGAAACTCAAACACACTTAGGGTTTTCTCTAAGACAACCTAAGGAGCTCTGACCACTCTCTAAACTCAAGTTTTTAGTGTGAGAATGTATGGAATTATCATATGGACGAAATTAGCTCAAAGCCTAATCATAAAATTCCATTTTCAACATTGAAAATGATTTTAACCTTAATTAAATGAGATCATGACCTACATGACTCATTTCTTGTTTGATTCCTTTGATTTATGTCATCTAATGACTAGACATTGTCCCATAAGTCTAACAAAAGAACAAGGAGCACAATTGGATTTGATTTGGCTCAAATTTGACCAAAAACTGTCGGTCACGGCCTGGGTCAAGTCTGTCACGGCCGTGACACTGTCTGGGCAGAAAACGAGCTCACTGCCATGTGTCACGGCCACATGCAAAGGTTGTCACGGCCCTGACTGCCCTGACAGCTTTGCGGCAGTTTCAGATTTCGATCCGATCGAGGGGTAAACTATGTCCGATTGCCCTGAATTTTAACCATAGTTAAAAGAACTCACCAATCTTGATTCAGACCAAAGGAATTCTCAATCCAAAGTCTAGATTGTGAGATATGAATTTTTTAAACTACTGCAACTTTGCAGACAGGCTTCACGACTGTGACGAGCCTCGCTCATCATTGTGAACCCTATTTACGCCTCATTCTTCATCACTTTGTTCCGTGAATTTACGTCCATATAAATACAGTTTCTAAAACTTGTATTCAACATGTTTATTAACATCTCTAAGACTGTTAAACCTATTTACATCTCATAATAGTTAGGCACTATCACAGTGATCATTTTTAAGCCCGACTCTCTTGGTTCGTCTCAACCCGTCCCCGAATTTACATAGGACATATATCTCGTTACTAACGAGACAGTGAATCCCTCACTATAGTCTAAGCACGGCAGTTACCATTTGTTTTCAAGACCGCATGTCGCTGCCGACCCATGTTCGTCCCCAGACAAGATGGGCCTAGCATACTAGTGACAAATCAAGACCCCAAAGTCAACTCCATCAAAGACCCTTCGTCTAAGGTCCACGCACACTACTATAGTCAATCGATCGATCATTGATGCTACCCAGAGTAACGATAAGATCCATGTGATCGTCGATTGCGAGTCGTGTCCAAGTACAAGTCAATCCCCTGATTCAACTTATACCAATGTTATGACCTCCGCTTCCCAAGCGAATGATTGGCACAACCATATAAGAGTCGTCAACCGTAATTGACGCTCAGTCACCCTACTAAGGTCTAAGACTTATGGACTTTTAAATATCGGAGAATAATAGCTCACCGGTGCCCCTCTCTCATCCCATGAGAATCAGTGACTAAACTCACGATATATGGGATTTATTTATTTACCGTCTCACCGGATGCCTAGTAAGACTTAATAGGTAAATAAACAATATGCCTTTCAAAGAATAAATAATAAATATAAGTTCCATTCATAGTATAAGAATACATTATTCAAATACATAGCGAATAATACATCGATTAAAATACATGCCCTATTCATTACATCCTCGAATGGCATTCCCAGGGCACATCCCTAACAATCTCCCACTTGCACTCAATGCCATGCGCTATGATATCGTAACCCCATTTTATGGAGGTGTCGATCAAGCACTGCCTGTGAGAGAGGCTTAGTGAACGGGTCCGCCACGTTATCCGCGGTGGCTATTTTCTGCACAGCTATGTAGCCATTCTCAACGAACCCACGCAGCACGTGGTATTTTCTTTCTTTTTTTTGGACTTCGAGTGAGACCTAGGTTCCTTGGCTTGTGCTACTGCCCCACTATTGTCGCACCATAATGGTAGCGGGCGGTCCACTATGCCTGGAACAACTTGGAGTTCTTCTAAGAACTTTCTCATCCAAACACCTTCCTTTGCTGCCTCAGAGGCCGCAATATACTCCGCTTCAGTGGTGGAATCGGTAGTAGTGCTTTGCTTAGAACTTTTCCAAGACACTGCTCCACCATTGAGCGTATAGACGAAACCAGAAGTGGATTTTCGGTCATCCACGTCCGACTGGAAATCCGAATCGGGATAGCCGTCCACCTCTAATTCTCCATTTCTATAAATCAATATCATATCTTTAGTCCGTCTAAGGTACTTGAAGATATCTTTACTGCATTCCAAGGTTCTTTACCAGGATTAGACTGGTACCGACTGACTATGCTCAAAGCATATGCAATGTCAGGCCGCGTACATAGCATCGCATACATTAGGCTACCTATTGCTGATGCATAAGGAATTTCACTCATTTCCTTCCTTTCTTCCTCACTTTGAGGACACATGGATTTCGAGAGATGAATCCCATGTCGCAATGGTAAGAACCCTTTCTTAGATTCATCCATTCGAAACCGTTTCAGGATCTTTTCTAAATAAAGGGCCTGAGATAAACCAATCATTCGATTCGCTCGATCTCTAAAAAGGCGAATTCCAAGAATATAGGTTGCTTCTCCAGGTCTTTCATGGAAAACTCGGTCGAAAGCCAAACTTTCACCTCCGAGAGCATTCCGATATGGTTTCCCATCAAAAGGATGTCATCCACGTACAATACGAGGTACGATATCTTACTCCCACTGACCTTATTGTAACGCAAGGCTCATCCTCATTCTTTAAGAATCCGTAGTCCCTAACTACTTCATCAAATCGAAGATTCAAGCTTCTCGACGCTTGCTTAAGTCCATAATAGACCTATTAAGCTTGCACACTTTGTGAGCATCTGCTTGCGATGTAACACCCTTGGGCTGCTCCATATAGATTTCCTCCTGGAGGAATCCATTTATGAAAGCGGTTTTCACATCCATCTGCCAGATCTCATGATCATAGTATGCTGCAATTGCAAGCAAAATACGGATCGACTTAATCATTGCAACAGGTGAAAAGTTTCCTCATAATCAATGCCCTCTTTTTGATTATACCCTTTCGCTACTAGCCTAGCTTTGTAGGTTTCAACCTGTACGTCAGATCCAATCTTTCTCTTGTCGATCCATTTACACCCTATAGGTAAAACCTTCGGGTAGGTCTACTAGAGTCCAGACTTGGTTGATGTGCATCGAGTCCATCTCTGCTTTCATAGCTTCGACCCATTTCTTAGAGTCGACATCCATCATTGCCTGGTCAAAGGTAGCGGGGTCATCACCAACGATCCCCTCAGTCGCAGCACCCCCGTGCTCGACGTGTACAATACCATATCTCTCAGGCATGCGAGATATTCTACCCGCCCTGCGCAACTCTGGGCGCGTCTTGGACTGCTCATCTGTGCCCTCAGGCACTGATATCTCTGGAGTCTTTCCCTCTAACTCTCCGAGAGTCACTTCTCTGCCAGCTCCACCTTCTCGAATGAACTATCCTCGAGAAAGTGAGCATGAATAGCTACGACGATCCTTTGATCATCATGGAGGTAAAAATAATATCCCATGCTATCATCGGGATACCCGACGAAACGTCCTTTCATGGACCTAGATTCGAGTTTGTCTGCTACTAGCTTTTTTCACATAGGCAGGGCATCCCCAAACCCTTAAGTGATTAAAGCTGGGCTTCTTACCATTCCAAATTTCGTAAGGCTACAGACTTCGAAGGGGTTCTGTTCAAAACATAAACAGCAGTTTGCAAAGCATATCCCCATAATGATATGGGAAGATCTGTATAGCTATAGATCGAACTTTATCTAATAATGTTCGATTTCTGCGTTCGGCAACACAATTCAGTTGTGGTGTCCCAGGCGGTGTAAACTGCGAAATAATACCATTTTCTTTCAAGAAATCATCGAACTCGAGACTCATATACTCGCCGCCTCGATCTGATCGTACGACTTTAATTTGTCTCCCAGTTTGATTTTCCACTAAAGTCTTGAATTCCTTGAACTTTTCAAGCGTTTCAGACTTGTGCTTCAACAGATCCAAGCCGTAGCGAGAGTGATCATCTATGAAAGTCACGAAATAATGGAAATTACCTCGGGCCGCTACACTAAACGGTCCACAAACGTCTGTATGGATCAAATCCAAAAGATTAGTGGCTCTTTGAAAAGTCCCCGTAAAAGGAGACTTAGTCATTTTGCCGAGGATACAAGACTCGCACGTTGGATAGGAATCTGATTCCGTAGGCTTAATAATGCCATGTTTCTCCAACTCTTGAATCTTTCGAACTCGGGCATGACCAAGTCTAAGATGCCACAAATACTTTTTATTTAACTCTAAGTTACGTTTTTCGGTAACTACATTCGCATGTTTACCTGGACATTAACGTAATATAAACCATTTATTAACGTTGCATTTCCGACGTATTTATTTCCAAAATAAATATCACAAATAATATCATTGAACCGAAATTCATAACCATCTTACTCAAAGCCGGAATAGAAATAATATTTTTCAGCCCCTTGGGCAATACAAGTACATCAGATAAATATAATACATGTCCACAACTTAATACAAGAGTCTTCGATCCAACATGACTAGCAGGTACACTATGTCCGCTACCAACGTTGATCAATACTTCTCGTTCCGCCAGCTTCCTACTTCGTTCCAGACCCGGTTCAAAACACAAATGTGAGCACTAGCTCCTGAGTCAAGAATCCACGAAGTGAAAAATACAGTAAATGAACAATAAGTTTCTAAAACCTTACTAGATGCCCTAGAAGCTCGAAGCTTGGGGCAGTCCCTTTCCAATGGCCCAGCTCTTGGCAGTGAAGACACCTATCAGTCGCCTTCGGGACTTTAGGCACGTTCATTTTTGCCTTGCCCTTTTTCTTAATCCCTCCTTTTGGCTTATTGGGCTTAGTTGGGCTTGTTCGACTTAGATCTTTTAGACCTTATAGTCGCAACAAGCGCAACTCTTTTCCCTTTCCTTTCTTTAGCTCACGCTGAGTCTGAACCAACGTGTTCATGAGTTCAGGAAGCGAAAATCGCCTATGGCTCAGATTATAGTTATAATAAACTGAGCAAATGAAGCTGGGAGTGACTGAAGGATCAGGTCAATCTGAAGCTCGTTGTGAATGGGACAACCGAGAGAGCTTAGTTCCTCGATGTACCCAATGAGCTTATGCACATGTGCTGCGACATCTGCGCCCTCAGTCATCTTGGTATGAAAGAGATTGTCGGCTGTAATGCCCGTAAAATCTGATTACGGGATTTACAATAAATTAACGATGGAAGATAGTTAATTAGAGATGTCACTGTGCGAATTAAATAAAACGGGCTAGGACTACACGAAAGTGTACGTAAAAAATTATAATTTTTTGGGACATAGATACTAATAATGTTTTTAGGTACTATAACTAAATCTGATCAAGTCAGGTAAAAT
>JAPQWV010004554.1:0-28901 GCA_027422505.1 Craterostigma plantagineum
GCAAGAATCGTACTCCCCTTGTCTCGAACATGATAAGCGTTTGAGTAGGCCTAGCAATGACGAAGCCTCGTTAGCAAGTTGTTGAGTCTCACTATCGCAACATGTTTGAGGTTCTTGCTACATTTGAGACGACGGACAATGATGCTGATGGTCCTCACGTTGACGTTGGATGATACGGCATTGCTATGTTTAGTTGTCTTGGTTAGTTGTTGCGTTTTAGACTTGTGTTTGCTAAACAACTTGGGACATGTTTTTTTCCTTGGATGTGAGCTGGTAGCCTGTTACCGGTGGTTTTGTGCTCTCTGAGCGGATCTGTGTACTTTTTCTTCTTTTAGTGACCCTTACCAAAAAAAAAAAGATCGATCTGGCTAAGGCATATGATAAGGTGGAGTGGAGCTTCCTTATGGCCATCCTTGAGGCTATGAGTTTTCATCCGACGTTCATTGGGTGGATTAAGGCATGCGTGATGACGACGTCTTTCTCACTTAATCTGAATGGTCAAGTGGTAGGATTCTTTGCAGGGAAGAGAGGATTTAGACAGGGAGACCCGATATCGCCATATCTCTTTACGTTGGTTATGGAGGTCCTTCATGGGATGGTATCACTGTGCATATCGGAGGAGCCGAGGTTTACATACCACTGGCGCTGCGAATCATTGAGATTCGCATCATTAGCATTCGCCGACGATCTGCTTCTTTCAGTCATGCAGATGCTGTATCGATTATTGTATGAAGCGTGCACTTGGGCGGTTTGGGGCGTTGTCGGGATTACACCCCAACCCGGGACAAGAGCGAGATGTACCTGTCAAGACGAGCGGAAGGGCTGACCTCGCAGTTTCATTCTATTATGGGATATCGGATAGGACATCTACCGGTTCGCTACCTAGGAGTACCGCTTCTTACTACGCGCCTTTCGATTGCAAGATTGCGCACCATTGTTGCAGCGAGTGGATCAGCGCATCGGGTCATGGCTTAATAAGTCGTTGTCGTACGCCGGGCGACTCCAGTTGGTTAAGTCGGTTCTTCAGGCCATGCATGCGTATTGGTCGGGGGTCTTCTTGCTTCCTAAGGGCGTCGTCCGAGAGCTGGAGATGCAGTTTAGGAAATTCATATGGGGGGATCGACGGCTAAGGTGGCTTGGGAAGTCCTATGTCTGCAACGTCTGAGGGAGGAATGGGCATCAGATCCATCGAGACGGACAACAAGGCACTTCTCATGAAGCATCTATGGAGTGTCCTCACACGTGCCCCTGATTCGATTGGGTCGAGTGGGTGTTTAGGACACGACTTCACTCTCGATCGGTGTGTGATCTGCGAATCTCGCCCACTGAGGCCTGGTGGAGGAAGATGCTGCAGCTGCGACCGCTGGTACGTACCCTTATCTCTTTTAGGTTAGCTGATGGTTTGGCCATAGGTTGTGGAAGGACCCGTGGTTCTTCATACCTCGTTAATCGAAAGGTTTCCACGAGGTCCTCTTGCGATGGGTCTACCTGCTGACTCACGCTTGAGTGAGGTGATCGATGCCCAGGGCTGGAAGTGGCCTGGGCAAGGGTCTGTCGAGTATATCGAGATTAGTCGCCTTCTTCCTCAGGTGGTGAGGGGTGATCGGGACGGGGTGATATGGAAGGTTCCTCGGGGGATTATGACTGCCAAGTCGGCGTGGGAAGCGATTCGCTTCCGACGGGAACCAGTTTGTTGGGGTACTCTTTTTGCGGGCCGCTGAAGATTCCCCGTCATGAGTTCATCTTCTGGCTTGGGATACATGATAGGTTGGCGACTAGGGACAAACCGTGGGTCGCTCAGAGGGCGGGTACGTCGGTGTGGTCCTCTGTGAGGAGCTGCACTATGAGACGGTTCAGCACCTGTACTTTGACTGTCAGTTCTCTCGTCAGTGTCTTCGGCTGCTTAGGCGACGCATCCACTGGGCTTGGCCTTACAGGGACTGGGCCGAAGGCATTTTGTGGGCTGCGAAGAAATGGCGAGGCAACCATCTTCACTCGGAAGCTAATTGTCATGCCTTGGCTTCCTTGGTTTACCATATTTGGCAGGCACGCAACAAGCGCTGGAAGGAAGGGATCATCACGACTCCTGACAGGCTTGTGACGGCGGTCTGGATATGGTTGGTTGCGACTCAGTGGGATTTCGGCGAAGTATGATCTTCAAAGGACGGCCATTCGGCGCCTCTTGTGGCGAGTAGCGTGGTAGTCTTTGCTGTGACTGGGTATTGGTGATTGGAGCGTGGGTTTTGGGTTTGGTGATAGGAGTTTGGGTTTTGGGTTTTTTTATTCTTTGTTGATCGAGTAGTCTGTTACTGGTTTGCTTGTGAGAGGTTACTTTCACCCATCATGTACATTCACCCTTTTTATACGAATACACACGGGGAATTATTCCCAAAAAAAAGAACCGATCAGAATTGAAGATGGTACGTGAAAGCTATTCAACGTACCAGTCACCACGGCTGGGTTCACCTCCGCCTCCTCGTGGTCAGCGTGAAAACTCGTGCCGGTACAGGGGGAGGTCGAATCAGATCCTGCGGCTGGCTCTGCAGTAGAGACTGAGTCCTTGTACAATTTCGTGCGACATGCCCTGTTCCACCGCACCGGAAGCACTGCAGAGTCTGCAGGGTTCGTGGTCCATAGCAGATGCCAAAATGATTCTGCCCGCATTGCTGGCATTGGGGCGCTAACACCGGTGGTCGATTAGGGACGTTAGTTGGTCCAGATAAGTGTTTGGGCACCACAACTGCTGACCCGGTCGGTTCCTTTTATTCTTCGGGCCCTTGCCGAAGAATTTCCTTTTATTCTATCTTCGATGGCCTCCCTCACTACTCCTTTTGCCTGTTCGGCTATCAGCGCAAGTTCCGTCGCTTGGCGGAATTCCAGCTGTCGTACACCCGCTATACTTAAGTCACGATAAAATTCGGGTTCAGTCCCCGTAGAAATCTCGTAACCTTCAGTGTATTCGTCGCTACGAGATGAGGAGCAAAACGAGATAATTTCTCAAATCGGCGGATATATTCCGCAACTGGCATACGTCCTTGCTTCAAGTTCATGAACTCATACATCCGCTGCTCTTGATCGTGGGCAGTAAAATACTTATCGAAGAAAAGCTCTCTAAATCGCTCCCACATCATAACAGCCGGATCTTCTAACAGCTTTACGGTGTGCCACCAGAAACGCGCGCTTCCCCGAAGTAAGGAAACGGCACACAACACCTTCTCATATTCGGCACGCGGCTGAAGATAAGAGAGATTTTATTGTGTCGATCCAATCCTCGGCCACCGCAGGTTAGCGGCCTCGGCGAAGGTGGGGGATTAGGTTTGCGGAATCTCTCCCCAATAATTTCATCACGATCAAGGCTGCGGGGAAGATCGATGCTCAGATGAGCTCCGATGATTGATCAGGTCGTTGATTTGGTCTGACTGTCGTTGGATCAATTCAGTCAGACGACGGATAGTATCACGCTCGCGAGTCGAGGACTCAGGTTCGTCCCGCCGACTCATTTGTCCTAAAAGCTTCTCGTCTCGGTCGTCCTCTCGACAATTCCAACTACCATATAATACACAAACGAGCACATAAGAACACATAATCACGTTAGCATATAATAAGGCTAGTTCTCCCGGCTTTCTGAGTGGCAGTACATGGACAGTCTCAGAATCTAGAGCCTAATCTCTCATACCACCTGTGGCGACCCTACTCCTAATTAAGTTAATTGGCGGATTTTCGCAACGAAAGTCGCTGAGGACCCGATTTACAAAAAACTTTCTAAAGAAAATAATATACATTAAGTCGGGTTTACAAAATGCGTCACTATAATACATCGGGCCGAAGCTCCAAAAATCTAAACCCGACTATCCTACGCCTCTCCATAGGTCGCGTCCCATGTACTGCGCCGCCCTCAAATGCCCGTGGAGTCACCGCCGCCAGCTGTAATACCCGTAAAAATTAGTACGGGATTATTTTGTAACATTCGAAATTAATGAAGTTAATTTTTCGACAAAACGAATTTTCGGAATAGAACCGAAATATTAATTGGGCCCGAGAAATAATATGGGCCAAATTGGTTGAACTCGAAAATTTTATAAAAAAACCAAACCATGTATCAATTAACAAATTATAATGAAAGGTCCAAGTTAAATAGTAGAGCCCATATAAATTACGTAGCTTGGCCCAATTAAGTTAGGATAAGAATAAACTTACTTAAGGGAGGGGGGAAATACACGTTGATATCACATCACTCTATAATACTTAGCTGAAAACACTCATTCCTAGGAAAGTAATAAATGTGAAGCATCAATCATAGGCAAAGTAATAAATTTGGAAGAAATAGGTTTCAAAGCTGAAGGGTTTTGGCAAATTTTTTTTTTTTTTTTGGAGTAAGTTCCGTGTGTGTATATATAAAGGGGGTAAATGTACAGGTGAGTGAGGGTGTGACTCCTCACGTGCAAACCAGTAACAGACTACTGGCATAGACCAACAAACGAAAGCTAAAACATCCAACTCACTACCAAGCTACTCGCCAGAGACGTCGAATGGCTGCTCTCTGTAGATCGAACTTGGGCGATGTCCCAGTAAGCCGCATACAAACCATATCGAGGACAACAGCAACCAGCCTATCTGGAGTCGTGATAGCCCCTCCTTCCAGCGCTTGTGCGTGCCTGCCAAATGTGATATACCAACGAAGCAAGGACGTGACGGTAGAACTGTAGGAGATGATGGCCACGCCATCGCAATGCAGCCCACCGTATACCCTGCCCCCAGTCCCGATACGGCCATCCCCACCTGATCTTCTGCCTCAGTATCCGACACAGTCGCGTGAGTCGACAATCAAAAAATAATGTTGCACAGTCTCAGCATGCAGCGCGTCACAGAGAACACAAGCAGGGGTTCCAGCGCGTTGTGCCACCCAGGCTCGTCTCTAGTTGATAACGATCACGGATGGCAAACCACAGTATGACCTCATGTTGAGGGATCTTCAAAGGCCCCCCAAACAAGGACGCCCAAGGTACAATAGGCCTTCGTACGCGCAAGGACTCCCTAATCAGTCGTGTCGTCGGTCGGCCATCTGGCGCCCCTTCCAACAAATAGCATCGGTCCGATTAGGCTGAACCGTGGAAGGTGCGGACTAAAATCCAAATACTCACCGCCGACTGTCTGGCCATTCCAGCCTTGGTGGTCGATGACAGAGCTTAGGCGGGTCCCTGCTGGCAGCCCCATCACCAGTGGGCCTCTAGGATAGCTCTCCAATAATGGGACAGCCCGTCCCTAGCATGGGTCTTCCCATAATAACAACGACGAACCATTCCCAATAGAAAAATCAATGAAGGGTAGAATCACCCGCCTTAACTGCATCAGCTTCCTCGTCTGCTCCAGCTCCATGAAGGCCGAGATGGTGATGGTCCAAAGCGATCGCGTATGCAGTCGTGTGCTGTACAACCACTCCACTCAGATCGAGTCAGCAGGCCGGCTGATCACCCTCCATAGAAGCTGTACCAGAAGAGCCCTATTGTCATTAGCGGTCGAGCGAATCCCAACCCGCCCTCATTAACTGGCAGACAAAATCATCCAAGCTACCTTGGTCGAGGCACCACCCCACAAGAATCGGCGAAATCGTGCTTCCAAGGCACGGATGATTCCCTTGGGCAGCAAGAAGACCCCAGACCAATAGACGTGTAAAGCCTGAAGGACAGATTAATGAGCTGCACCCTACCCGCGTAAGATAGTGACTGATTCAGCCACGATCCTAGACGAGAATCCACCCGCTGCAACAGTGGTGCACAGTCACTGAGAGTCAGGCGTGAAGCAATCAGTGGGACCCCCAAGTAACGCACTGGCAGACGGCCTGCACAAAATCCCGTCATAGACAGTAGCTGGGCCTTGATGCCCTCCGCCCTCCGTGAAATGTAAACCTCACTCTTGTCCGGATTAGGCTGTAACCCAGACAGCTGAGAGAATGTCATCAGAGCCTCCTTCAGCACCGCTACAGAGATAGGATCTGCATGGCAGAAAAGGAGGAGATCATCCGCGAAGGCCAACATGGGGAGCGAAGTGGTCTCACAACGCCAGTGATAGCGAAAGCGCGGTTCCGCCTGTATATGACACTCCACAAGGCCATGGAGCACCTCCATGACGAGGGTGAAGAGGTATGGGTAAAATGGGGTCCCCTTGGCGCATTCCTCTCTTTCCAGCAAAGAACCCTGCCGGTCTCCCATTAAGGTTGATGGAAAAGTGGTCGTTGTCAAGCAGCTCCGTATCCACTCAATATATCGTGGGTGGAATCCCATCGCCTGCATCGTCGCCAGCAAAAACTCCATTCCACCTTATCATAGGCCTTGGCTAGATCGACCTTAAGCATAGCCCGTGGGGGACGGCCTTTGCTGGTGTACCCTAGGCAAAGTTCCTGTGCCAGAAGTATATTATCACTGATGCGCCTTACAGGTATAAATGCCGTCTGCGATGCGTGGACCAGCCCTCCCAGCACTGATTTCAACCGATTAGCCAAAACCTTCGAAATTATTTTGTATAGGACGTTGCAGCACGATATGGGATGGAAGTCTTTCGATCGACGTGGCGACTCACACTAGGTATAGAGCGTGATAAGCGTACTATTAAGCCCCTTAAGTAGGCGGCCCGTAGCGAAGAAATCCTTAGTCGCTCGTATCACATCAGGGCCGACCGTCCCCCAAGCCACTTTGAAGAAAGCGGTTGTATACCCATCAGGCCCCTGCGCCTTCTCATCCCCCATAGAGAATAGCGCATGTTTCACCTCAAGGTCTTCAACTGGGCGGACCATGTCTAAGGACGTAGCTGGGGAGAGCTTACGCGTGATAGCCCCTGTACCTCGGCCATGTCCACCGGTGACGCTCGTGAGGATGTGCCAAGTAATTCCTGATAAAACCCCAGTAACTCCCTTCCACCTCTTCTGGCGATTAAGTAGGTCTCCAGTTGGGCCTTCCAATGAGATGATTCGATTAGTCGCTCGACGAACCGCCACCTTCCTGAAGAAGTAAGATGAGCATTGATCGCCATCCTTGAGCCAAGCAAGCTTGGCCCTTTGGGATAACGCCGTATGCTCTACATCGACAGCCCTAGCGTAGAGAAACCGACAATGCCATTCAAGATCATGAAACATAATCTCTAGGGGATATTTCGCTGCGAATTCCTGAGCAATCCCCAAGAAGCGTAATGCGTCCGCAACATTTGCAGCAAGGTCTCCCGTTACACGTCACATGTGCATGAAAATGGGCTTCAACAACTTGAGCCGCTGGACCAACACATACATAGCAAAACCCCGCCATGGGGATACTCCAAACACGCTGAACATGTTCCAAAAAGCCCTCCTCCTTAGTAAGAAAGTTCTCAAAACGAAAACTCACACCGCGTGGTCTCGGCGCTGACACCCCTAATGACGTGGCGAATGATCCGATGTGAAAGGGAGTTCACACCGATAAACGTATCTGGCCAGCGAGCAAACCACTGTGGGTTGCCGAGCATGCGATCCAACTTCCTCCAGATGCCTGCCAGAGCCCGTTGTTGATTATACCACGTGAATTCCTGGCCATCGACGGCAGCATCATAAGGTCGGCCTGTAGGAGACATGCCTGAAAATCAGCCATATCCCGTGCTTGAGGTGCACCCCCACGCCCCTCACTCGCATGCAAGATAGTGTGAAATCCCCCGCCACTACCCACGCATCCTCAACTCGCAACGCTGAAAATGAATCAGCTCATCCCAAAGGGCACTCTATCCTCCCTTCGAGATTTTCCATACACGAACGAGATAAACGCATGTTCACGCGTATCAAGCTATTCCACGCGACAATGAACAGCCTGAGCAGATTTCGCGACAATTGTGACGTGAAGCAAAGAGGTATCCCAGCCCACCCAAATGCGAGTAGCCGGGACCATCATCATAGTCAAAGAACCAGGCCCAACGCGGTCGAATAGCCTCTGAAATGTGGGCTGCGTTCGACGCAGCCACCCGCGTCTCCAGAAGACCAACAATGTGCAACCCCCCACGGGCAATCCAATCCCCTACCGCCCTCCTGTGGTCTTGTCGGTTAAGACCACGCACGTTCCAAGACCCAATCGGCATTACGAATGAGCCCCATGTAGGGCTGCGTTTGCTTTAGGGCCCTTAACGTGAGAAACCTTATCAACATCCTCGTCATCATTAAAATCCCGCAATAAGGCAAAGGAGTTTTGGTCAACTTGCTGTTCGTCGACCGCCCGCCGTGGAGAAGAGCCAGACGCGGACACCTGTACCCCCCGTATGGGCGGACTGATCCGACCTTGGATCGCCATACTCGGCGCTATCTGCACCGCCTTGCCATGGGCACCAATTTGTCTCCACTCAGCTTGGGGAGCCCGGCCTCGACCTTGTCGTGAATGGTCACGAGGCGGTCCTTGAATACGTGGTCTATCATGAACCACCACACGAGCATCGGGAGGGGCGGCCGACCAGTTGTTGGGTGTTTCTGTCTCGGCCCCGGCGTATTAGGCTAGGCGCCGGGCTTGGTTGCCTCTTGGGGCATTGTGTGTCCCCATGGGCCCATGTCGCACAGTGGCTGCACCTAGTCGGCCTCCACTCGTATTCAACCCTCACAAAAACCGTACCCGATACACATCCTTCGATGTTGGGATCTCAATTTCCACTTTCCAAAAAACGGCGTGTCAAGCAGCTTCATGATGCAAAACACGCGCATAATCAATACGCTCTCCTTGTGCCGTAATCCCATCGGCAAATAAAGGCCTACCAACACCACTAGCTACCACACCCAACCCCGCTTTAGTCCAAAATTCACTTGGCACATTCCACAGTTTCACCCAAAGGGGAACCTCCACGAGATCCTTCCTCTCCAGCGACATTCCAGGACGCCACACTTCTAAGAACAGCGGTTGGCCATGCAAGAGCCACGGGCCACCTTCCAACACTTCAGTCATAGCCGTGGCCGATCAAAGCGAAACCGGAAAAAACCATTTGTAGTGGCTCGAACCTCCACCAAGCCAGTCCATCGTGCCCTCACAAACCAGTCGACGAATGGGAAGTATGGTTTCGGCCCAAAGAAATATCCAACCAAGGTATGGCCCACCTTGCAATCCCTTGTTTTGCCACGTCCCAGGTAGGGGCCACAACGGATATACCAGCATTGTCGACTTAGGCGCACATAGTCAAGCGCTAACCGTGCTTGGTCCCCCTCTCTCCTCGTATACCCACGTTGTGGGATGTCGTATCAGCCCTAGCTTTCCCCACCACTACATCAGCAAACGACGCCGAGGGCGACGACGATTCGGCGGTGTCCTTGACGTGGGGACGAACCTGGAATCAGCGCATCAGTGAGCGAAACCCTAGCCAACGACCGTGCATCCGCAGTGGAATTTGATTCACAAACCCTAGAATGCTGCGGAACAGTACCGGGCTGAGCAGCCCCACCCTCCTCGACGACTATCTCCTCATCCACCGGCTCATCAGATGTCACGGACCCCATATCCACAAACCGCCGAGCCATCATACGCTGAGGTGTTGGTGTCCCAGGTCGTCCCCATTGCTGTCGGCGGTTATGATTCCGAAGGATACCCTTGAGCGGAGCAGTAACGCGGTTCGCATAGGCGGAGATCCCACGAAGCCCTAGGCCCAATGCGACCCCTCGCCAAATTCTGATTGATCGCCGTAGTAGGAACCGCGGCCCATGAGACGGGATGGTCTCCCTTCCCATCAGACCCGTAACCACCAGCCGCATCAGATTTATCAGAATTTGCAGAAAACCCTAGCAGCCTTTGCGCACTCAGTCGTCCCATGGCAGATCGGCGCTCCCCATCAGAGTTGGCCACTGTAGATCCATGAACGTGCTCATCAAAGAACGAAACCGTGGCACCATCAAAGCAACTCGCGAATTCAGGATATGCTGCGGCAAAGAGCATCCAAATCAGGCATGGCTGGCATCGCCACATTGCCCGTCGCTGCCGTGTCAACCGGATGTCGCTCACTCTCCGTCTCCACCATCGCCAAAACCTAGGTGAAAAATCCTCCGCCATCGCAGCACCCAGTCCAAGAACCACAGATGATCGTCGGCCAGTCAAGAAGGACCGGAAACGACGACGATCGATGCTGAAACCGCGATGGAAACCTCGAAATTTGAAAAAATCGCCAACTGTGTGAAAATCGCACACACTGAAGGTGGTAATCGCGCTACTGTGTGAAAATCGCACACACTGGAGGTGTAATCCGAAAAATTATAACTTCGAATGACCGATTTGGCAAATTCATACCAACAAATCATTTAAGTCTAGCTGGGAGGTAATAACGAACCTTATCTGTAATCTATAATCCTTCTATAAGTTTATTTATCAAATATGTACATGGCTTGTTGGTATAACAGAGGTTAGAACACGGTGAGGGGTGAACGAAACTAAGGAGCTATAGAGTTCGGCTAGTTCAACACCATCAATAATTAGTTAACTTAGCTGGACGTGAGGTAGGTGGTTTTTACACCTACAACCCGTATTAATTTCTAAGAATGCTTAGAATTCGATGAAATGTCAGTTGAATTCAAAGAGATTTATTTTATGATTTTGGAAATTTTCAAATTGTTCTTGACGTGTTTTGATGTGTGTTTGAGCTCAATCTATGAGTTCTATGATTTGCTAGGTGTTATGTTGATCTGGAATGTGTTTATGTGAAGGAACTGATAAAAATTAGGGTTTTATTAATAAAGTTGAAGAGTCGGGCGATTTTAAATCACGGGCCTGTGTTTAATTGCCAATCGGGCGAAAATGATTTTAAGAGATAGGAAAATCGGCCGATTGGAGTTTCGGGTCGCGGAAGTATTTCGCGGGCCAAAAGGGATTTCACAGTGTTTAAAAACAGGTTCGCGGGCCAGAGTTCGGACTTCGCGGGCTGAAGCGATTACGAGTTGTGAGAGAAGTCGCGGGCCAATTGAGTTTCGCGGGGTGATTCCTGTGAAAGAAATCGGCAATTCGCGAGATTAATCAGGCTCCGAGCGTCAAATCTGGCGTCGTGAAATCGCCGAAAGCTTTGCGAAATCGGGCGTTGACCTGTACTTACGCAGGTTGACCAGAAGTTTAAAACGTAGAATCGGGCGATTCGCGAAATGGGCGTTGACTCGGACTTTCGCGAGTGACCAAGTGGATTCGGGCGATTTGAGTTGGGCTTTGACCGATTTTGTGTGAGTTGACTAAACAGTTCGACTTTGGGCTTTTGCCCTATTTCAAGCCCAATAATTTAAATAAAATTATTTTCAGCCCAAATTAATTTTAAAATAAATATTTTCATACTATAAACTAATATTTCGGGTCAACCCATATTTTAAATTATAAATATTATTTTTGGATTTTAAAACATTCCGCCTAGTTTCATAACTATACGATTATGTGATTTGGTGAAACGCGTTTTCATATCAACTGACTATGTGTGCATTTCACGACATGCACGGGAGATGTAATGATACCGTATTTGTACGGTGACACCTTACGGTGTCGGACGGGGTGGGGTAGAGTGACCGTTTGGTCGTCAGGGTTAGACTCGCGTAGCACCTGGTGGGAGAGGGGGTTTGCGACACCCATCTACTCGGGATTGAGCCACCGAGGTGTACACCATCGGATATTAGTTGGCTCCGGGGACGGCAGACAGATGTGAGATCCCTGTCTACCCGAGGTAGTAGTATACTACTCGGGGAAAAGCCGTCGGGTTGGATTGTGTGCGGAAGGAGCGACCTGGCGCGGCCAGCGTGGGCTACCGCATGGATTTATGGCGTACTTTGCCATGCGCGCGTGGTTGCTGAGTCTAGCCTAGGGCCCTGTATGTGATGAGATGTGATGTAGGTTCGAGCGTGCATCATTATGTTGTGAGGACATGGGATTGGGTTGAGTGCACGCATGCATTGCATTTTTTATACCACCTACTGGGCAATTTTGCTCAGGGTTTTCTTTTATAGGTGAGACCGAACCCGACCCCGATGGGTGTTAGGGTGAGATGTAGGCTGGCTGGCGGCGGTAACTCCACGAGCTTTGAGGGCGGCGCAAGTACATGGGACGCGACCTGTGGAGAGGCGTAGGATAGTCGGGTTTGGATTTTTGGGGCTTCGGCCTGATGTAGTTATATGACGCTTTTTGTAAAACCCGACTTTAGATTATATGTGTATATTATTTTCTTTAAAAAGTTTTTATAATCGGGTCCTCCGCGACTTTCGTTGCGGAAATCCGCCAATTAACTTAATTAGGAAGTAGGGTCGCCACAGGTGGTATCAGAGCGTTAGGTTTTAGATTCTGAAGACTGTCCATGTACTGCCACTCAAAAGCCGGGAGAACCAGCCTTGCCCGTAAGTGTTATGTGTTTATGTGATTATATGACCTTATGTGCCCGTTTATGTGCGTTTATGTATAGTATTTGGAAATATCGAGAGGCCGACCGAGACGAGTGCTTTTAGGAGAATCAAGTCGTAGGGACGAACCTGAGTCCCCGACTACTGAACGTGACACTATCCATCGTCTGACTAAATTGATCCAACGACAGTCAGACCAGATCAACGACCTGATCAATCACCGGAGCTCATCTGAGCACCGATCTTCCCCGCAGCCTGATCGTGTTGAAATTATTGGGGAGAGATTCCGCAAACTTAATCCCCCAACCTGCGCCGAGGCCGCTAACCCTGCGGTGGCCGAGGATTGGATCGGCACCATAGAAGATCTCTTCATCTATAGCCGCGTGCCGATAATGAGAAGGTGTTTGTGTGCCGTTTCCCTGCTTAGGGGAAAGCGCGCGTTCTGGTGGAACACCGTAAAGGTGTTAGAGGATCCCGCTACTATGACGTGGGAAAGTTTCAGGGAGCTCTTTTACGACAAGTATTTTACTGCTCACGATCAGGAGCAGCGAATGTACGAATTATGAACCTGAAGCAAGGTCGCATGCCAGTTGCGGAATATATCCGCTGATTTGAGGAGTTATCACGTTTTGCTCCTCATCTCATAGCAACAAATACATTGAAGGTTACGAGATTTCTACGGGGACTGAAACCCGAATTTTATGTGAAATAAGTATAGCGGGTGTACGACAGCTGGAATTCCGCCAAGCGACGGAGCGTGCGCTAATAGCCGAACAGGCGGAAGGAGTATGAGGGAGGCCCAGGAAGCGAACCAAAAAAGAGAGAGCCAACAAGGAGAACTAGTCAGAAGAGCTAGTTCTTCGGCAAGGGCCGAAGAATAAAGGTAACCGACCCGGTCAGCAGATGTGGTGCCCGAACTTTAGCCAGGGACCAACCAATGTCCCTAATCGACCACCGGTATCGGCGCCCCAATGCCAACTCTGAAATATATATGTAAAAAAAATTGTTAATCGTTAAGATACTGAAGTTATTAACTGCGAAGCCAGCAATGCGGGCGGAATCATTTTGGCATCTGCTATGGACCCCGACCACTACAGACTTGCAGTGCTTCCGCTGCGGTGGGACAGGGCATGTTGCACGGAATTGTTCGAGAGCTCAGCCGCTATTACAGAATCAGCAGCAAAGCCTGATTCGACCTCCACCAGTGCCTGCGAGAGTCTTCACGTTGACAAACGAAGAGGCGGAGGCGAACCCAGCCGTGGTAACTGGTACATTGAATATCTTTCACGTACCATCTTCAATTTTGATCGATTCTGGAGCCACACATTCGTTTGTGTCGGCCAATTTTGTGACTAGGGTGGGAATCTATCCCACCCAATCCTTCTGTAACTTCGTAGTATCCCTACCACACGGAGATCCAACTCCGATGAATTTAGTGGTAGAAAATTGTTCCGTTAATATCGAGGGTAAGGAATTGAATGTAGATCTAATAGTAATCCCGATGAATGATTACGACATCATATTCGGGATGGATTGGCTCTCGAAATACGGGGCCATCATTGACTATTCAAAGAGGGTAGTTAGGTTCCGATCAACCGAGGGGGAGGAATTTGAATTTTCGGGAAAGAAGGATGGTAAGTCAATCCCTCGGATATCTGCTTTGAAAGCCCAGCGACTCGTAAATGTGGGTTGCGAGTCATTCCTAGTCTTTGCGGTGAAAGCTGAGGAATCTTCTCAGCCGAAGCTCGAGGAGGTTTCAATAGTGAATGAATATCTCGATGTATTTCCCGAGGACCTCCCGGGATTACCTCCAGATCGGGAAATCGAATTTGTTATTCAAAGAGATTTATTTTATGATTTTTGGAAATTTTCAAATCTGTTCTTGACGTGTTTTGATGTGTGTTTGAGCTCAATCTATGAGTTCTATGATTTGCTAGGTGTTTATGTTGATCTGGAATGTGTTTATGTGAAGGAACTGATAAAAAGTTAGGGATTTTATAATAAGTTGAAGAATCGGGCGAATTGAAATCGCGGGCCAGTGTTTAATTTGCAAATCGGGCGAAAATGATTTTTAAGAGATAGGAAAATCGGCCGATTGGAGTTTCGGGTCGCGGAAGTATTTCGCGGGCCAAATGGATTTTCACAGTGTGTAAAAAAACGGTTTCGCGGGCCAGAGTTCGGACTTCGCCGGGCTGAAGCGATTTACGAGTTGTGAGAGAAGTCGCGGGCCAATTGAGTTTCGCGGGCCGATTTTAAATCGCGGGGTGATTCATGTGAAAGAAATCGGCAATTCGCGAGATTTAATCAGGCTTCGAGCGTCAAATCTGGCGATTCGTGAAATCGCCGAAAGCTTTGCGAAATCGGGCGTTGACCTGTACTTACGCAGGTTGACTAGAAGTTTAAACGTAGAATAGGGCGATTCGCGAAATCGGGCGTTGACTCGGACTTTCGCGAGTTGACCAAGTAGATTCGGGCGATTTGAGTTGGGCTTTGGCCGATTTTGGTGTGAGTTGACTAAACAGTTCGACTTTTGGGCTTTTGCCCTATTTAAGCCCAATACAATTATTTCAGCCCAAATCAATTTTAAAATAAAATAGTTTTGTACTATAACTTATATTTTCGGGTCAACCCATATTTTAAATTATAAATATTATTTTGGATTTTAAAACATTCGGCCTAGTTTTATAACTATACGATTATGTGATTTCGGTGAACGTGTTTTCATATTGACTGATTATGTGTGCATTTCACGACATGCACGGGAGATGTAATGATACCGTATTTGTACGGGACACCTTACGGTGTCGGACGAGTGGGGTAGAGTGACCGTTACTGGTCGTCAGGGTTAGACTCGCGTAGCACCTGGTGGGAGAGGGGGTTTGCGACACCCATCTACTCGGGATTGAGCCACCCGAGGTGTACACCACCGGATATTAGTTGGCTCAGGGACGACAGACAGATGTGAGATCCCTGTCTACCCGTGTTAGTAGTATACTACTCGGGGAAAAGCCGTCGGGTTGTGATTGTATGCGGAAGGAGCGACCTGGCGCGGCCAGCGTGGGCTACCTCATGGATTTATGGCGTACTTTGCCATTGCGCGCCGTGGGTGCTGAGTCTAGCCTAGGGCCCTGTTATGTGATGAGATGTGATGTAGGTTCGAGCGTGCATCATATGTTGTGAGGACATGGGATTGGCTTGAGTGCACGCATGCATTACATATTTTATTACCACCTACTGGGCAATTTTGCTCAGGGTTTATTTTTATAGGTGAGACCGAACCCGACCCCGTGGTGTCAGGGTGAGATGTAGGCTGGCTGGCGGCGATAACTCCACGGGCTTTTGAGGGCGGTGCAGTACATGGGACGCGACTGTGGAGAGGCGTAGGGACTGGGTTGGATTTTTGGGCTTCGGCCTGATGTAGTTATATGACGCTTTTTGTAAAAACCCGACTTTAGATTATATGTGTATATTATTTTCTTTAAAAAGTTTTTATAAATCGGGTCCTCCGCGACTTTCGTTGCGGAAATCCGCCAATTAACTTAATTAGGAAGTCGGGTCGCCACACCAGCCAGCCTACATCTTACCCTGGCACTCAACGGTGTCGGGTCCGGTATTACCTACAAAAATAAAACCCTGAGCAAAATCGCCAGTAGGTGGTAATAAAAAAATATGCAATGCATGCGTGCACTCAACCCAATCCCATGTCCTCACCACATGATAATGCACGCTCAACCTACATCACATCTCAATACATAACAGGGCCCTAGGCTAGACTCAGCACCCACGCGCGTAATGGCAAAGTACGCCATAAATCCATGCGGTAGCCCACGCTGGCCGCGCCACGTCGTTCCTTCCGCACACAATCACAACCCGACGGCTTTTCCCCGAGTAGTATACTACTAACCCGGGTAGACAGGAATCTCACATCTGTCTGCTGTTCCTGACCAAATAATATCCGGTGGTGTACACCTCGGGTGGCTCAATCCCGAGTAGATGGGTGTCGCAAACCCTCTCCCACCAGGTGCTACCCGAGTCTAACCCTGATGACCAGTAACGGTCACTCTACCCCACTCGTCCGACACCGTAAGGTGTCACCGTACAAATACGGTATCATCACCTCTCCCGTGCATGTCGTGAAATGCACACATAATCAGTCAATATGAAAACACGTTCACCGAAATCACATAATCGTATAGTTATAAAACTAGGCCGAATGTTTTAAAATCAAAAATAATATTTATAATTAAAATATGGGTTGACCCGAAAATATAAGTTATAGTACAAAACTATTTTATTTTAAAATTGATTTGGGCTGATAAAATAATTTTATTTAGGAGACGCGATTTAGGAAGTTCCTATGGGGGGATCGACGGCAAAGGTGGCGTGGGATGTTCTATGTCTCCCAGTGTCTGAGGGGGGAATGGGCCTTCGATCCATTGGGGTTGACAACAGGGCACTTCTCATGAAGCAGTTGTGGAGCGTGCTCACGAGATCTCCTGACTCGATTTGGGTGGAGTGGCTATACATAACACGCCTATATTCCCTTTCGGTGTGGGAGCTCTCGATCTCACCGAATGATGCCTGGAGTTGGCGGAAGCTGATGCAGCTGAGACCATTGGTACGTTCCCATATTACTTTTAGGGTGGCTAACGGTTCGACTATATGGCTATGGAAGGACCCTTGGCTGTTGAATGTACCATTACTGGAGAGGTTTGCTCGAGGGCCGGTTGCGATGGGCCTACCTGCTGACTCACTCCTGAGTGCGGTTATTACTGAACATGGCTGGAACTGGCCAGGGAAGGGTCAGTAGAGTATATTGAGATCAGTCGCCTCCTCCCCCAAGTACTTCGTGGAGAGCAGGATGGGGTGATTTGGACATGCTCAACGACGGGGATCATGACGGCTGCATCGGCGAGGGATGCGATCCGCCTTAGGAGGGAACCCATCTGTTGGAATACATTATTTGGAGGGCCGTTGAAGATACACACGCCACGAGTTCATTCTCTGGCTAGGCATACTGGAACGGCTGTCGACTAGAGATAAGCCTTGGGTAGCTCAGAGGGCAGGAACGATGGCGTGCGTCCTCTGTGATGAGCTGCATGTCGAGACAGCACAGCATCTATTCTTCGATTGTGCGTACTCCCGCCAGTGCCAGCGCTTGCTGAGGGAGACGTATCCGGTGGACATGGCCATATATCGGGAGTGGAGAGCGGGGATTCGATGGGCAGCGGCAAAAAATGCATGGGAGACATCTTCTTCATGCAGCTTACAGGCATGTGCTAGCGTCGCTCGTCTATCACATCTGGCAGGCACGGAACAAGCGATGGCAGGAGGGGGGATCGTTACAACACCTGATCGACTTGTTGGTGTGTACTCGCTTGGTCACCATGCGCATTAGTGGTACGTCAACTAAATATGCATTCCAGAGATTGGCTATACGTCGACTTTGGAGGGTGGCATGGTAGTTGGTTGAGGTGGTTTTTATTGTTTGTTTTGTCATGCGTTACCGGTAGCATGTTACTGGTTGATTGTGCGGAGTTAGACTCCCACCCATCATGTAATTTTAGCCATATATATATAAGGGACCTTATACCAAAAAAAAAATAATTTTATTTAAATGTATTGGGCCTGAAAATAGGGCAAAGGCCCAAAAATTAAAATTGTTGGTCAACTCACACAAAATCGGTCAAAGCCCCAAATCAAATCGCCCGAAACCCACTTGAAAACACTGGTCAACCCGCGAAAGTCTGAGTCAACGCCCGATTTCCGCAAATCGATGATTTCCGCAAATCGCCCGATTTGACCCTCGAAGCCCGATTGAATCTCGCGAATCGCCCGATTTCTCTCACAGGAATCACCCCGCGAAATCGAATCGGCCCGCGAAACCCAAAATTGGCCCGACGCTATCTCACAATCTGCGAAATGGTTCAGCCCGCGAAAATTCAAACTCCGGCCCGCGAAACCTGTTTTACACACTGCGAAAAATCCTTGTTGTCCCGCGAAACACTTCCACGACAACTCCATTCGGCCGATTTCCCTATTCAATTAAATTCTCTTTCTCCCCCGATTCACGAAGTAATTAGCGGGCCCGCAAAATATAAATCTACCGAAATCTAAATCACCCGATTTCTTCAATTTTATATTAAAACCCTAACCTTTAAAAACTCCTTCACGTACATCAGGTCCAAATTAACATAAACACATAAACAGATCATAGAACTCATAGATTGAGCTCAGATACACACCAAAACATACCATGAACATATTTCAAAATTCCAAAAGTCATAAATAAGTCTCTTAGAATTCGAATGACCTTTCAATCGAATTCTAAGCATTTTTAGGAATTTAATACGGGTTGTAGGGGTTAAAAAACCACTATCTCACGTCCTTAGCTGTATAGATTGTTGTTCGAGATATTGAGCTAGCCAAATCCTTTTGCTCTTGGCTTTGTTCGTTACCTACTAAGTTCTAGTTTCGGCCAAACCATCAAAAATATTTGATAAACAAATTTGTAAAAGAGTTAGAGATTATAACTGAGCCTCGTTCTTATCCTAGCTACACTTAATTGATTTGATGATATAAGCTTTGTCGAAATTTTGCTTGAGCTTGCCAAATTCACTTCTCTGTTCGCCCCCGTTTCTCCTTGTACTTCTCACCTTCGTTCTTAGGTGGTTATTACTTAATGTTTATCTAACGTGATGAAATGATGATAAATTTCTAATGCTTTTACCCCTTGCCTTAAGGAATCTCATCCTTTCCTCACTAACGATTGGTTACTTGAAGTGGTGAAATTCTAATTTCAAAGTAGGTGATTACACACCTACGTGATCTCCCTCTTGTATTTATTAATAAGAAATTATCATGACATTGGGCTATTAAAACTTGCGAGCCCTTTTTGGCCCTTTTTCTTATTCATTAATTTCTCCATGTTGGGCCATTACTAATATATTTGGGCTCTATTATTATCTAATATGTTTTTATTGCTTGGAATCTTCTAATCATTTTGGCCCAAAATATTTTATTCACTCTCGGCCCAAATTAAGGCTCGCTCCCAATCGGTTTACGTTCGATAATGACCTCCATTAATTTCGAACATTACAAAATAATCCCGTATTAATTTTACGGGTATTACACACTCCCTGGCAAAGTGACATGTTTTTCCACAATTAAACATTTTAGTATGTCTTTGGAAATTATGACTTCTGAGGACTCAGCTGGCTGGTCTTTATTCTTCGAGCTTGTAGTTCGAAGTCTGTGGCAGAAGATGATGACTTCTTCTTGAAGTACTGCTTTGTCATCATCTTGGCGACTAATGCCAGCTGTTTGCCAATTTCTTTGATCTCAGAGGGAAGTTTTGAATCAGATGTGTCTTCATCCTCTGAGGAGCTAGGGAGCTTGACGTGCTTTTCCTTGCGTGAGCGGGAGCTCTTCTTCTCAAAAACTAGAGCTATGGAGTCCTCGGCCTGTTTGTCCTTTTGCTCCTTTGTAACTCGCCTATGTCGTCTTCATGCTGTGCGAGGTTATCAAAAATAGCATGAATATCCATCTCGTCCAAGTCCTTATTTTGTCGGACTTGGGTAGAGATCTTCTTCCAGTCGGTGGGCAATGCGGACAGGAACTGAATGTTCATCTCCATGTTAGTCTTTTTGATCTCAATCTTCCTCATTTGTTGACAAGAGTGAGGTATCGCTGATAAAGATCATGTAAGCTCTCTTCACTTTTGGCCTTGAAGGAGTCATAAGCTGTGAGTATGTTAGCCTTCTTAGCTTTGGCACCGACTTTGGTTCTTTGCATCATTTGCTCCAGTTCATCCCACATCCCTTTAGCAGTTGTGTTTGCCATTTTATTACCAAACAAGGATCAAAAGAAAGGATTGAATGATTAAACCGTGAAGAACACCTTGAGTGCGTGTTAGTGTGTGTATTTCTATGGAAAAGTACAAGGTGGCTTACCTTTTTGATTTCTTTGATAAACCCTAATTAGGGCAAGTTGGGGCATTATACACCACAAGTATTTGGTATATCAAAGCCCAGTCCCAACTTCTACAATATATCATAAGTCATCCAAACTACAACAAACCGTTAAATTAAAACATACAAGCCCAAGATTACATAAATTGAAGGATGCTACAAAATATTCCTAACAATCTCCCCTTACCATCCTTTTCGCTTTGGAGTCCTTTGTGTCTTCTTCTTCTTGGGTTTCTCCACCGCATAGACTGATTTCCTGAGTCCAAGTCTGAACTCATATGATCGTAGCGTTCTTCATAAAGATATTCGATCTGAGATGAGGTTCAGCTTCTCGTATTTCTCCGGACTTCTGCTTTTTCGAACCTTAGTTTCTCCAGATCCTTCCGAGTTTGCTTCGAATGATCAGCAGCATTCCATCGCCGAATTTGGCAATCTCTGATGTTTTCATCAGCCTCTTTTCTCCTTGTAGTTGATATAGACCACTGATGGATCGTCGTCTTCATTGATTATGTGGACTTCACCTAGACTTGGGTCGGGGACTTCGAAGGATGGCTTTGTTAGATTCACCCTCTTCATGTTGCTTTCCACCGCCATTTGAAGGTCATGAGTCGTATTGAATTTGATTTGGCGCATCATGAATCGCTTAAGTGCGACGTATCCCACCTTTAAGTCTGGATTCTGAAGTGTTCCAAGGAATCTGAAGCTTCCCAGTATTTGATCAACGTCTTCACCTCTGATGTAGGAGAGATCGCCTTCAGTCAGTTCTTCGACCGTTCCATCTTCTCGCCGCACTTTGTAGATAGGATATTCATAGAAATCAAGACGTCGCCGTACTCCCACGACTGTGCTGATTCTGGCTTTTTCTTCTCTTCTCTTCTAAGAGTATCAACATCAGTTCCTTTTCCTCTCCACACAAGCCCTCTATGAAGAGAGAGCAGGTATCGTACGGTGGTTGGTCTTGGGAGATGAGTTAGGCCTCTTAGATCAAGCTCGTCTAACTTCTTGATCCTATCTTCCTTCCTTCAGATTCTCCTTCGTATCTCTTCTTGATATGGGCAATCACTTGACATTTTCCCATGGTGGCTTCTGTTCTTCTTCTATCTTAGACTTCGAGGGAGGGCACTCCTCATCGACGACGGCGTGTTGAGAAGCTCGGGAAGTTCTAGAATGTTCCGCTTCGTAGTCTTCACCTTCCTCGAGTTCATCATCGTCGATAAGGGCCAGGCTAACGTTTGCCTTCATCAGGAAGTATCTGGCATATCCAGTAAACCCTGGCCAAGGCTGGGTGCATCGGCGATGTTAACTAGTCGTCGTTGAAGATATATTTTTCTACCATTGTGTTGGATTGTAAAGTGTTTCTAGAGATATGATTGGTTCATTTGGCTGAAGGGATAGAGTAGGTGAGGAAGGAGGATCAGAGGAGGTTCTTTGGCTTGTGGAAGAGGAAGCGAAAGGCTCATAGCTGGTGAGGAGGGCTGTTGGGTTATTTGGGTAGTAGTTCGGGTAGATTTTGTGTTTGTGTGGGTGTAGGTGATTTTGTTCTAGTAGGTGTTTGGGTAACTCTAGGCTACGTCTGTTGAGGTTGAGGCCCTGTGTATCGTGTCTTCTCCCCCTCGGGACGACCCTCATCTCCTGGGTCGTCACGTGGTTGATGTGATGTCTGGACCTCGCCTCGGCAGGTGAACGGAAGCTCCAGACGTCTAAAGACCTCCGCTTCATACTCAGTGAGCTTCAGTGTAGTGCAGAGTCTGGCTATCATGACGCCAATGAGTTCCATGACTAGGACATTCCACGGGCCGCCGTCAGAGTCAGGAGATGGATCGGCATGAGAAGGTGCTTCTTCGGTGACGGAGGCTTTGCCTTTATCGCGAGTGGATGTACCAATTGCGTTGTACACTTGGGTCATGATGGAGTCCTCGAGATTTTTTGCGAACTCAGCGAGGCGATCGTTCAGCCTGGCCTCCGTCACGACGGGAAAAATAACCTGGCGGAGTCACGAAGAAGACGTTCCGTCGTCACAACATCAGTACAAGGTACTGATGTGCCGCCTGTTTGCACAGGACTTGAAGAACTGAGGCCACCTAGGCTCACCGTTGACATCAATGCTGAGACAGACTTAGATTGATGGCCCAAGTTCGCAGCTGCTTGTGATATTGACTACGTTGGGTCTTCCGCTCTGTTCCATACTAGACTCCAGTACGGAGACATTGTGGAGCGTTCTGTCTAGATCACTAAGATCTAGAGGTGCAGAAACCAGAGTAAGTGTCCTAGAAAATGGAAAAATTATGGATGGTGAGGGCACTAGACTAGCGTGTGACCAAGGAAAGTGCAGTCTGAGGCTGAGGACTGCTTGATACATCTATCCACTCCGAGCGAGGTGGTGATGGATGACGTAGCACCTCGTGTGTATGTGAAACAAGCATCTGTTGGGAGATGATTGAGGGCTAGGGAAGGTAGTGTGCACGATTGGACCCGACGTGTCGCGACTTCTACTCGGGGGAAGACAAAGTCATCCCCTGGACCTATGGCTCGGTCCGGCTTATTTGTGGACTGGTGGACTACGGAGTACGGTCGTTGTTTGTGTTTTGTACGCCATTCCTGTTGACTGCTTCTGTCATCCCCTTTGGATTTTCTCTTTTGTTTTGGCTTTCGGGATGAAGAGCTTCCTAGACCTATTTTTGGCTGTGAGGGTTGGCTTGTCCCTGGGTTAGGTTCAACTGGGATGTGTTGAACCATGGAACATCATCGAGGTTGTGGCTCGGAGGTAATTTAGGAGCTCCGGGTCTGTTTGATCAAGGAGTCGGAGTAGATAATCTGGTAGGATCATGGCCTCCTGATTGATTTTGCTCTTTGTTGATTGTATTTGATGAGTTTCGGAGTTTGATAGCCCTCGGTCCTGGGTCGGCGCTCTATTGCGGATAAAGATCCACGAAGTGTTGGACGATGACAGGGAGCCACCGTAGGTAAGGAAGTACTAGCTTCGTGGATCCGAGACATCGCTTTCGTAATTGATCAAGGATGTCCGTCCAGAGCAGTTGTGCGACATCATAATTTTAGTTGAAGGCGGTCCCATGGAAGATCAGCATGATGTTGCGGTTGCATTTGTCATACCCAGCATGTTTTGGAGAGAGGCATTTGTGACGATCAGAGAGTGTCCGCCAGGGTCCAGGGATGTCTTTTGCCGTGAAGTCAGAGAGGTGAATGGAGTTTTGGGCGTTTGGTTGTGGCTCATGAATAGAAAGTCTCTGATCGTCATCGTTAGAGGGATGAGGATCATACAGTAGTGAGTATGGTAGGTTTAGTAGGGAGCGAAGAATGGTTGGGGTAAAGACGACAATGGTGTTGTCGATTTTAGCGGAGAGGCGAGTTGTTTTTGGGTTATTAGTTGGGTTCTGAAGAGTGGACCAGAATTGTTGTACGTAGACTTCTGGGACACACTCAGTGATATTAGGGCTGTTTTCAGAGGGTGGTTTGCTAGAATTTTGACAATGATAGGACCTGGGCACGAGATGTTGTCAAAGTCTAGTTGGAGGTTGTTGGGTGTTCTCTGTGCCCAGTCCTTTGAAGCACAAATCTCATTAATCTGTCGCACCATTTAATGTGTCTGTAAGATAAGATCAAAGGATTAGTAGGAACCAACCATTACAACGCTTGAAAGATAAGGTAAAATGCGAGTCAAAGTCAAATGTTGTAATACGTTATGACTTAGAGAAATTTTGATAAAAATTTGAATAAAGTTCGCCGAGAGAAGAAAAATTGAAATTGAGTCAATCAATCGGCGACAGTGTAAATCAGTTTCGGCCGAGATTCAATTTGCAATTCAAATCACAGTGTTACTGTGTTTCGGGCAAGAGTGTGCAATCGTGCGATTCCAATCATAGTTCTTTTATACTTCGGTTTCGATCGAAACTGCAGAATAGTATGATTAAATCATGTTCTAATTAAAAGATAGTTTCGGCCGAAAGTCCAAAAACGGACGATTTAAATCATAGTAAAATTATAAAAGCCAGTTTCGGCCGAAAGTACTGAATCGCTCGATTTAAATCACAGGATAATTAAAAGGACAGTATCGGCCGATTGTAATGCGAGAAATTGAATATGGGGTGAGTTTCGGGCGAATGTAAGCATGCAACTTTAAAGCGATTCGAGTGAGCTCACTCAAACCCTAATCTACGGATCCTACAAAAACGAGAATAATATCAGTTAAAAACAGTAGATTACACGTTTTTCCGTACCAATAGTGATTTGGAGCTGTAATAATCGTGGAAAAACAGAGTGTGTTAGTGACGGTGACGAGAGTTGTGTGTGATTGCAGAGAAATTTTGAAAGTGAATTTGGGAGAATCGATGAAGAAAGACTGACTTTTGGGCGAAATACTATATATAGTATGAGTTTCGATCAAGAGGGTTTCGGGCGAGTCTCAGTTTCGCCGAGTAAAAATTACAAAGGTGTTAAATTTTGAGTTTTATTCCAAAAAAAATTTGAGTTTCGATCGAATTGAATTAGTTCGGGCGATGATCTGTGTCGCCATGTAAATTATAAAGGATTTTAAAACTTTCAGTTTCGATGAAACGAGTTTCGGGCCATAGTAGTAAGTTCGCCGAGAAAAGATTTTAATATTTGAATATTTTAGTTTCGATCGAATTAAATGAGTTTCGGGCGATACTCAGTTTCGCCGAGAAAAGATTTTAAATACTTGAATATTCAATTTCGATCGAATTTACATGAGTTTCGGGCGTACTCAGTTCGACGAGAAAATATTTTAAATATTTGAATATTCAGTTTCGATCGAATTTAAACGAGTTTCGGGCGATAGTCAGTTTCGCCAAGAAAAGTTTTTAAAAATTTGTGTATTTTAGTTCGATCGAATTCTGAGTTTCGCCGAGAAAAGTGATATCTAATGTCTATATGTTTTGTGCGTCAGTGATGTACTGGGTTACTTGTTATAGCTATAGCACTTTTTGAGTCACTAAAAATGGAATATGATTTAACGTTATGCCAAAATCTCGTAGCTGGGTTTCTCATCCACAAAATTTGTGAACAGCAACTCGCAGCAGCGACATATTCTGCCTCTGCTGTCAAAGTGAGAAACAATTTTGTTTTCGAGACGACCAGCTTAACGAGTTTTACCCACGAGAAATTGAGCGGCTCCAGAGGTGCTCTTTCTGTCCAGCTTGCATCCCGCATAATCGGCGTATGTGTATCCTACGAGTTCGAAGTTTTACTGCACTGGTACCGTTATACCTAGATCGGAGTTCCCTGGAGGTATTTGAAAATTCTCTTGACGGCGAGCATGTGAGACTCCTTTGGATCAGCTTGAAAGCGAGCATAGAGACACGTGGCGAACATGATGTCAGGTCGACTGGACGTGAGATAAGCAAGGATCCTATCATGCCTCGATAAATCGTTTGGTTAACAGATTTTCCTGATGACATCAAGTTTGCATGAGGTGGACATGGGAGTGTTGGCAGCATTTGAGTTGTCCAAGTTGTACTTCTTGAGTATGTCGTGAATGTACTTGGATTGACTGATGAAGATTCCATCGGGAAGCTGCTTAACCTGGAGTCTTAAGAAGAAGCTTAGTTCGCCCCATCATACTCATTTCAAAGTTCTGCTTCATTAGGTCTCCAAAGTTCCTGCACATTCTTGAGTCCGTCTAGCCGAAGATGATGTCGTCGATGTAGATTTTGTACCAGCATAATGTCAGAGCCGTCCTTCTTGATAAAGAGAGTAGTATCGATCTTCCCTTTTGTGAAGCCGGAGGAATGAGAAAAATCGAGAGGACCTCGTACCAGGCTCTGGGAGCTTGTTTAAGTCCATAGAGAGCTTTATCGAGTCTGTAGACGTGGTTGGGAGTTGTTCGCTCACAAAACCTTCAGGCTGAGATACAAAAACTTCTTCCTTCAGAATTCCGTCGAGGAATGCAGTTTTGACATCCATCTGGTAGAATGTGAAGTTCTTGTGTGCAGCGAGATGGCTTCAATTCTTGCGACTGGAGCATATGTCTCATCATAGTCGATTCTTCCTGTGGATTGTATTCTTTTGCAACTAGCTGGATTTATTTCGGATGACAAGTCCTTGCTCGTCCTTTTTGTTCTTAAACACCCATTTAGTCCCTATGATAGTTTTCCCAGCCGGTCTAGGTACTAGGTTCCAGACTTTCAACCTTTCAAACTGATTGATTCCTCCTGCATGCGATTATCCAATCTGGGTCGGCGAGTGCTTCAGCCACTTTGCTGGGTCCTTTTGACTGAGAGAAAGCAGGAATAGAGGCTTTCATTTATCGTTGATGCTCGAGTTGTTACACCAGTAGAAGGGTCCCCAATTATTGTGAGTTTGGGTGTGCTCGGGTCACTTCTTGTATTAGGTTGTGATTATCCAACTGTTGTATCATATATTGCTTCTTCACTTTGATCAGCCTGATGTTCCGTTCTTCTCAGGTTGAGGTAGTACTGACTCTCCAGAAGAAATTTCTGTTGTCGAATCAGATGACTGTGGTGTTTCAGCGGCTGAGCTGGAGATGATCTCAGTATCAGTTGGGAGTTCACTGTCGTCATCAATGTGAAGATTTTCCATCGTGGGAAGGGAATTTTTTTTTTTTCGGTGTAAGTTCCATATATATATATAGTGGGGAAATGTACATGTGAGTGAGGGTATTGGCCCTCACGAGCAAAAACCAGTAACATGCTACTGGCTAACACCACCAAATACAAAGCCTACACAAAACCCTTCGTCCAACCTACAAAGCTACACGCCAAAGCCGCCGTATAGCCGCCCTCTGAAGATCGTGGGAAGGAATTTCCATTGCTAGTCTTTACAGAATCATTATCTCCTGGTGCATAAGTTGTTGGAGCATTGGTGGCGACGGCTTAGAGAAGAGATCCTCGAATAAGAGATCGAGTTCCAAGTCGCTCAATGTGTTGGATTTTGAAGGTTCGCCCACGGAGGAGGTGCTTGGTTGATCTTTGTCAACTCTCGTAGAAGTCCGGGTTGGGACTGATTTGTGCAAAAGCTACTCGGTCTACTTCATCAAACGGTACGTTAATACTTTTCCATAACCGATCTTTTCTCCTGAGGTATACTCAATAGGCTTTGGAAGTTGTCGAGTATCCCACCAGTATTCCTTCCAATGCTTTGGGTCGAGTTTGCCTCTATCTTCACGATGTTTGCTACGTAGCACTTGCATCCAAAGACTCTCATGAAGGAGACGTCTGGCACTCTGCGATTATCAACTCGTAGGAAGTCCTATTGAACCTCTTGTGAAGGAAGCACGATTTTGAGTACAACAGGCTATGTTCATTACTTCGGCCCACAAGTAGTGAGGTAGTCCAGAGTGAATGAGGAGTGTACGAGTTGCTTCAACTAAGGTTCTGTTCTTGCGCTCAACTACACCGTTTGTTGAGGTGTTTTTGCTGCGCGAACTGTTGGGTGATTCCAAGTGATGCATAGAAGTCACTGAGTTTTTTGTTCTTGAATTCTGTCCCATTGTCAGTTCTGATCATTTGGACACTAGTTGGTAGAGGTTTTGTGCGGTTTTGATAAACTCAATGATTAGACCTGGAGTTTCGTCCTTGGTTCTAGAAATTTGGTCATGGTAGAGCGAGAGAAATCATCCACAATAACCAGCACATATCCTCGCCCATTGATGGTCTGAGTGCGCATAGGTCCACACAGATCCATGTGAATGAGTTCGAGAGGTTTGGAAGTTGAGCCTATATGTTTGGTCCGGTGAGATGCTTTCTTATCTTCCCTTTTTTTTTTTGGGGAATGGTCACTAAATAAATAAAAAAGACACAGATCCGCTCAGAGAGCACAAAACCCACCGGTAACAGGCTACCAGCTCACATCCAAGGAACAATGAAATTGTCCCTAGGGCAGAGCAAAAACAAGTCCAAACGCAACAACAAACAACAACCAAACATTTCAGCCGTATCATCCAACGTCAACGTGAGGATCAGCATCAGCATCATTGTCCGTCGTCTCGAAAGTAGCAAGAACCTCAAACATGTTGTGATAGTGGTCTCAATAACCTCGCTACGGATGCATCGTCATTGCAGGTCTACTCGAACGCTTATCATGTTCGAAGATAGGGTAGAAGTGCGTTTCTTGCCGTCCCCCACAAGGCCATCCATGTTGGCCGCCTCAGTAACAATGGCTTTACCTTTATCTGCCAAGCGATTACCTTCTCGACTTGGAGGCGCCACCGTAGTCGGCCTTGTCGGCCGAGGCGCCTGGATGTGAGTGTGTTTCTTGGCCGAGTTCTTAGGTGGTGGTTTCGGCCGGTTGGTAGGGCAAAGCCGTATGGGCCCATGAGTCGCATGACGAGCACTTACGAGGCCGCCACTCATATTCAAAACACTAACGGCACAACACCGAGGAGCCACCATCCTTAGTTGGGATGTGGACGATGAACTGCTCAATCAAAGGGTCCGGCCAAAGCAATTTCAATGCACACCCTAGCATACTCAAGGCGTTCCTCCCGACGTCATAGCGTCCGCAAATAGAGGCTTTCCAAGCACACTTGCCACGATTCCCAAACCGGCTTGTGTCCAAAATTCCGTTGGGACGTTCCGGAGTCGAACCCAAAGCGGACA
>JAPQWV010004555.1:0-28888 GCA_027422505.1 Craterostigma plantagineum
CAAGTTGTGATATGTGCCACAAGAGAATTTGCATAAAAGCATATGCATTTTGGCTATCGACATATCTTGAGCCAATTGAATTTCTTGTTACAAATAAGAATGGTTAATAAGCCTCCCCTCTTCTATTGGTATAGTACCATTGAATTTTTCTAGAGGCCCCATTCATTACCTTCGGCCATAACTTGGACTGCGGCGATATCTAGGAGGGGTTCGACTGCGGCGCCTTCCATAGCCTCCACCACGGTTTCTGCACTCACGAGCAAAGTGACCAGGCTCTCCACACTCGTAGCACTTCGAATCAGAACCACCTCGACCTCGACCACCACCGCCTCCACCACCTCGGGAGTTGTGAGAAAGCTCCACCCTCCAGCCATTTTTACCTGGTTCAAAATAAGCAGAAGCTAATCAAAATCAATTTGCGTCGGAAAAAAAAAAAAAAAAGCAAGAGCTTGAAAGAAATCAAACGAGGACAGCTCACCGTCAAGTTCCTTGATAGCATCTAAAGCATCCATCTTGTCATCAAAATCAATGAAAGCATAACCTGGAGGCCTTCTGGCAACCCAAACACTGTAAATAATATTCGTATGACAGTGAGGATTCGATTCCCATGCACGATCTGACCGAAGGTAATAAGAATAAGAAGACTTTTATGTTAATTCGTCACCTTCTGATTACTCCAAACACGCGGAACTCATCCTCGAGGTCACGTTCAGAGACGCGTGAATCCAAGTTGCCAATGTACACCCTCGACATCTTTAGCTCAGGCAAACTAATATGAAATGGAGAAACAACGAAAAAACTACCACCTGACAGTGAGAGTCCAGAAAACAAATCGTCAAACAAATCACCGCAAAGCGCATCAGCTGAACAACCGACGAATTATTCAAGGGTCACGCAACACAAAACATGGATCAATTCTTAATTTTTGACAAGAACAGCCAGAGATTTGGAGAGTCGAGTACCTTCGGAACCCTCACCGTGAGGAGAAAAGCCCTAAAGACAGCAAATCAAATACAGTATACCAATTTGGGTTCCATTCCAAATTATACTTGTTCTTTTAGCAGGGCTTTAAATGGGCCATCTTAAGCAAGCCCAATAACACATGGGTTGCTATGATGGACTCATGAACTAATCTTCGCCGGTTAGTAATTTCGCTTCGAGTAAATTTTACTTTTTTATTACTTGCATATATCCAAACTTTCAGATAAATAAGATTAGGGTTAACACCAACCTAGGTGAAAACTTCCCATGCATAGAAAAAGTTTTATTGCATTTCAATCAAGTTGCAACCCCATCGCAGTTACATAAGAGCGACAAATACGATAAGACGATGACAAGATAATGCAAATCACAGACACCATTCACATGCACCTCAAAAAAGATTCCACAATTCAGATTTTGCTTTTCCTTCCCTATTCAAATTCGTCCTCTCATCTTCCAAAGCACGTGTATTTATTACTAATCTACGTATAGAAGCTACACACACTTCACACTTCTCTCTTGCATTATTATCACAGCAAAACTCTCCCACGAAGAAGAGAAGAACATTCACCGACGACGGTAGCAAATGGAACCCCATGTCCTAATCGTACCGTACCCAATCGTCGGCCACATAAACCCGATGCTCCAGTTCGCCAAGCGCCTTGTCCGAAGGAAACTCGCCGCCACGCTCTTAGTCACCGCCTACGTCAGCAAGATTACCGATTTCTCCTCCGACGCCATAGCAGTGGAGACCTTCTCCGACGGCTACGACGACGGCTACGTCCTCCACGAGGACGACGTCCGTGACTACGTGGAGAGGTTCGAGGAAATCGGGTCGAGGACCCTCAGGGAAGCCGTGAAGAGGCTGTCGGACTCGGGTCGACCCGTGGACTGCCTGGTGTACGACCCGTTCATACCGTGGTGCCTCGACGTGGCCAAGGAGCTTGGGCTCGTCGGCGCTGCCTTCTTCACGCAGTCCTGCGCCGTGGACCATGTCTACCACTGCGTGTACAATGGCTCTTTGAAGGTTCCCCTCGACGAGACTAGCGAGGTCATTTACATCTATCTACCTATAAACTGTAATCCTTCAAAAAACATATACCCACTCTAGCGTTTAATTGAATTCTGATGGTGGGATTTTTATTATTAAATTGTTTTTTACTTTTTATTTGTGGGGGTTAGATTCTGATTCCTGGGCTGCCACCATTGAAGGCCAAGGACATGCCATCGTTTGTGTCCGTAGTTGGATCGTACCCTTCGCTCTTCGAAATGGTCGTCAATCAGTACAGAAATATCGACAAAGCAGATTGGATATTCTGCAACACTTTCTACGAGTTGGAGGAAGAGGTAATATATTAAATGCATTATTATTTTATTTCCATAGCTCAGCTCCTCTACTTATAGCTTATATGGTATAATAATAGGTTATTGACTACATGGCGAAGTCATCGCCGGTGAAGGCGATAGGGCCCACCGTGCCGTCGATGTACTTAGACAAGCGACTGCTCGACGACAAAGAGTACGGTCTAAACGTCTTCAAGCCCATGTCGGAAACCTGCACGAATTGGCTCAACCAGAGAAAGGCTCAGTCAACAGTGTACGTCTCCTTCGGAAGCATGGCTAGGTTAGAAGATGCTCAAATGGAGGAGCTAGCTTGGGGCTTAAGGCTCAGTAACAAGAATTTCTTATGGGTGGTTCGATCCTCGGAGGAATCGAAGCTTCCAAGGGATTTTGCAAAAGAGACCTCGGAGAAGGGACTAATCATCTCATGGTGCCCGCAGTTGGAGGTATTAGCACACGATGCAATATGCTGCTTCGTAACTCACTGTGGGTGGAATTCGACGTTAGAAGCTCTGAGCTTGGGCGTGCCCATGGTGGGCGTGCCTCAGTGGACTGATCAGAGCACTAATGCTAAGTTCGTCATGGATGTTTGGAAGATGGGTGTTAGGGCTGACGTGGACGATAGTGGGATTGTCCGAAGGGAGACCATTGCGAGTTGTATCAACGAGGTCATGGAAGGGGAAAGGAGCGAAGAGGTTAAGAGGAATGCGCAGAAATGGAAAGCTTTGGCTAGGGAATCTATGGAAGAAGGTGGGAGTTCGGACAAGAACATTCAAGAATTCGTTGATAGTCTTTGTCGATGAACGCTGGAGTTTGACCACCTTCTTTACGGCTTTTGTGGTTTTCTTGTTCAATGGGGATTTGGGAGGAGCGACTTTCATTTTACTATTATTATTAAATGGAAAGTTGACTTTTGGAAGAGCTGACTTTTCCATAAATTAACCGTTCGATCTTCTCGTGGTTCAATCTCATGACGCGTGATTAAAAGAACATATAGGAGACTTTCAAGTATCAACTAACCCTTAAATTGCGAATTCCACTATAAAAAGCAAGTCAACCTCTACGAAATATGTGGAAAGTTAATAAAGGATTAATAAAGTCAAAGGTCGGCATTTAAACTGATAGCAAGTTGGACCATGGAATTAGTGGGACTACCTTTGCATTATAATGCTTTTTTTTGTTTAAATTTAAAAGTAAAGCGTGTATTACACTTTAAACATCGGATCCAAGAATTTCTCCCAAACAAGGCGAGAAAGCATCCAATATTCGCGGTCGATTAAATGTCGTATGTAAGTTTAAATTTGACACTTTCCATCATAATAAGCTAATTTCAAGATTATTAGCATTAGAAAACAAAGAAATACATACAAAAGCTAAAGAAATAATCAGAATACATCGGGACCGTTGATTTATCTCGGTTCATCGTACGGCCTACGAACAAGTGCTGGCGCTTGTTGGGTTTTCTAGGCAAAAGCAAAGTTGGTCAACCATTTCCCATGTGATGTGTGTAGCAGCACTTTCCATTATTTTATAATATCGTTTTAAAACTATTCAAAATGAACGAATAATAATAAATTCTTGGTAAGAATATAGTCAATTAAAATAGCCAATGAACCAAACCGCAAGCTGTTTAAATTGAATCGAAACAACAAAATCCCAACCACAGCTGAGCTTCTGACGAGGACAACCTAATCCTTCGTCTCCTCATCTCACCAAACCCTAATTGCTTCACGAGATATTCATTAAAACAATTTAAAATCGATTCTGCAATTTAACCCCTGGAATTCTTACTATTTTCACGACGACCCCTGTTAAGCATACGATAAAGCTAGGATGGACCCACTTTGAAACAGAATATATGGCCACTATTTTGTCGCTTTTTTCCCCACCACATTGAAATCTTCAACCCTCAAATCTCAGCCGTCCGATCACCTTTGACTCGTTATTACCCGGTAAACCGGTCACTTCCCCCCACCTTCACCTTCCATATATTGTACCTCAACAGCCCACTCTCGATTCACAATCTCTCTCTCCCTCTCTCTCTCTCTCTCTCTGAAACAGAGGAAAAAAATGGCAGTGGTGATGAGTTATACTGATCGTATAAACGAGCAGATGGCGATACAAGAAGCGGCGGCGGCCGGTCTGAAATCGATGGACTACCTCATCAGAGAGGTGGCGACCAACCAAAGCCAAAAGGACTGCCGAGAAGTGACGGACTTCGCCGTGTCCAAGTTTAAGAAGGTGATTTCCATCCTAGACCGGACCGGACATGCCCGGTTCAGGCGCGGTCCGGTCAGATCCCAGCCTCTGGTGATGCCTTCTCCTTCGTCGGAGCCAGCACAGGCTCTGAGCCTCTTCGCTTACTCGGACGGTAAGGCGGCGACGGCGACGGCGGCTTATCAGTCGTCTCAGGCGTTGACGCTTGACTTTACGAAGCCGTTGAAGAGCGGTCCGAAGGATGTCGATGCGATGGGGTTCTCCCTGTCTATCTCCGGGAATAACTCGACGTCTTCGTCTACGTTTTTGTCTTCGATCACCGGGGAAGGGAGCGTGTCGAACGGCAAGGGAGGCGGTGGTTCGGCGCCGGCGACGATGTTCCTGTCTAATCCGGCGACCGTTGCGTCGGCAGGGAAGCCGCCCCTGTCGGGGAAGCGGTGCCGTGAGCACGAGCACTCCGAGGATGTTTCTGGGAGGACGACGAACGGGTCGGGTCGTTGCCACTGTAAGAAGAGGTGGGTCGGACCTTCCTTTTCTCCTAAAAATTATTTTAATATATATATATATATATATATATTTATTTTTCTATTGAAACCTTTAGTTGCTGGGAAACTGCGTAGCTTTTGACTTTCTTTGTTAATCGAGCAGTGTGCATTTTGGCGCATACGGCGTCTTAATTTCGTGAAATGTCTAATATGCCCTTGCGTGACATTCTGAACTTTTCAGGAAGTCGAGGGTAAAGCGGACAATTAGAGTCCCTGCAATTAGTTCGAAGGTTGCTGACATTCCTCAAGACGAGTTCTCATGGAGGAAGTATGGTCAGAAACCAATCAAGGGCTCGCCGTTCCCACGGTAACTAACCACTCTCAACTCAATTGCTTGGCTTCTGCTTTCTTCAACACAATTGTCATTCAGTTATGCTAATTTGTATCTTTGCCCCAAATTTCAGTGGTTATTACAAGTGCAGCACGGTGAGGGGCTGCCCTGCAAGGAAACACGTGGAAAGAGCCACCGATGATCCGACGATGCTGATCGTGACGTACGAAGGCGAGCATAGGCACGCGGCGCAGGAGAATGCCGCCCAGTTAATGGTGTTTGAGTCGAAATGAGTAATTTTGAGTTCCCGAGGGGTTTTCGTGTAAATTCGTAGGAGTAGAGGGACAGATGAGTAATTTAGACTTTTGGTGTTATTGGGAAAATGGATGATTAAAATTCTCAAGGTTGGTATTTCGCAGGTTGGTATTTCTTTTCTGTTCTTTTGTGCTTTGATTATTCCAAGTGAATTAAACAAAGACGTGTGTTCATCAAAAAGTCAAAAAGATTGGGTAATTTGAATAAAATAAAATTAAGGAAAGGACGTAAAGGTGGAATTTAGTAATTTATTTCGAGAAAGGATGAATAATAAAAGCTTGGAAATATGGATAATGGAGACAGCTTCGATACAAATTGTTTAGATTGCCGTGTTTGACCATATCGTATTCTATTTCTATGGTTTTATTTCATATATTATTATTTAATTGAACCATATCGTTGATTTTTCTTCTAGGATTCTTCAAGTTTTTGTCTTGAAACGGGCCCACCTACATATATAATTTATTTCGTTTATTTATTTACTTGGTCAAATATTATTCTTCAAGATTTTGGGCTTGCACTTATAGGTGCAGCCTAATGTTTCACTTAATTATTGTCGTGCTTTTAGCCCGAAATATTGTTGGGCCAATGACCAACCGAAGCAAACATTACTGTCGAACAAAAGGAATCCAGTATGTTTATATAGGAATAGTATTGACTATTGAATGATTAATAAATTACAAGTGTTACGGAACATTACTTCCAAAACATATTTCATTATTTTATTACGACCCCTTTTCATGATTATTCTCTAATAATTTACAGTTCTGAAAGCATCAAGAAAAACTAAAAGCGCCGAGTAGACTTTACAGGACAAAGTTTAAATGGAAACAAACGAAAGAAAAGAAAAAGGAAAAAATAAAAACAAAAAAGCATTTGCTGTAAACCACTTCAGCGACCTCGTGGGTGGTGAGTGAAGGCACAGTCTAAGCAAAAGGCACAACTTTTTTTATTTTTTCCACTCTGCCTATTTAGGGTTCTTCACTCGCTTACAGATGCTTCTTAGTCACATATTAGCTAGTTGTTACACTGATCTCCACATTTTGAGCTGATCGATTTTTATACAAGGTTTCTATCATTTTTACGTTATTTTTGTTAATTTGCAAAAGGTTTGAATTTGTTGCCCTCTTTGCGCAGATAGGTAATGATTTGTGGGGAGTTTTGATGAAGACATAGTACGCCGAAGTTCTGCTAGAACCTTGATTTATTACACCTTCTGTAATTTGGGAATTTCGTGATTTTTTAGTGTAAGAAACACCAGGCAAGGTAAGATCCAATCCTGAAATCCCTCGTGTTTATCGGTGTAGTAAATTTCTCCTGAACTTTGGATTGAGTTGTGTAAACCACTAAGCTGCTGCAATGGATAAAGGCGTTGAACATCTGATCAATGCTAGAAACTCGTTAAAAGCAAGTCTAGACAAGTCCGAGGCTTCAGAGGTGTCATTGCAACAATCGGGTTCTAGGTTAGATGTGATTAATCAGAGATTACCTTCGCTAGAAGTTTCGATTCGCCCCATTCGAGCACCGAGGGAAGCCCTCGATTCAGTCGCTGGTCACATCAATCGAGCCGTGGTCCCAGCTGCTGCGGTTCTCAAGGTTTTCGATGCTCTCCACGGGCTCGAAAGATCGCTATCAGACCCTCAATTCGATTTGCCGGGCTACCTCGGCGTGCTAAAACGGTTAGAAGAAGCTCTGAAGTTTCTGGGAAACAATTGTGGGATGGCCATTCAATGGTTGGCTGATATAGTGGAGTACTTGGAGGATCACAAAGTGGCAGATGAACGGTTTATTACAGGTCTAAAGAAGTCCATAAAGACTTTAAAAGGACTCGAGGCAGGCCAAGAGAAGGGGAACCTCGACGGTGGATTGCTCGAGGTTGCCCTAGACAGATTAGAGAAAGAGTTCCACCGTCTCTTAGTCGAGAACAGCGTTCCATTACCAATGTCTGATGCCAGCGAATCACAGGCCTGCATAGCGCCTTCCCCTTTACCAGTCACTGTAATAAAAAAATTGCAGGCCATTTTGGGCAGACTCATCACAAACAACAGACTAGAGAGGTGCATGTCTGCATACGTAGAGGTTCGTAGTGCAAACGTTCGAGCTAGCCTTCGCGCCCTCGATTTGGACTACCTCGAAATCTCAGCCTCGGAGTTCAGCAGCGTGGGGAGCATCGAGGGCTACATTGCACAGTGGGGGAAACACTTGGAATTCGCCGTGAAACACCTCTTCGAGGCTGAGTACAAGCTGTGCAACGACGTTTTTGAGAAGATGGGCCTGAACGTGTGGAAAGGTTGCTTCGCTAGGATCGCAGCCCAGGCGGGAATGCTGGCGTTTCTCAGGTTCGGGAAAACTGTCGCTGAGAGCAAGAAAGATCCCATCAAGCTCTTGAAACTGCTCGACATCTTCGCCTCATTGAATAAGCTGAGGCTGGATTTCAACAGGCTATTCGGCGAGGCCCCTTGTGCAGAGATACAAAGCCTTACGAGGGATTTAATAAAGAGCGTGATCGAAGGAGCTTGCGAAATCTTCTGGGAACTTTTGCTGCAAGTCGAGCTTCAGAGACACGCCCCTCCTCCCCAAGACTGTGGCGTCCCTCGAGTGGTGGCTTTTATTACCGACTATTGTAATAAGCTGCTAGGTGACGACTACAAGCCCATTCTTACGCAGATACTAATCATCGAGAGAAGCTGGAAACACGAGAAGTACCAAGAGAGAGTCCTCTTAAACGAGCTTCTCAGCTTGGTGAAAGCCATCGAAGTGAACCTCGAAACATGGGCCAAAGGCTACGGAGAGAACTCCATAGCTGCCTGTCTTTTCTTGATGAACAATCACTGGCATCTGTGCAAGTATTTGAAGGGGACTAAACTCGGGAGCCTATTGGGAGAATCTTGGCTCTTAGAACACGATCAGTACAAGGATTTCTATTACAGCACGTTCTTGCGAGAGAGCTGGGGAAAGCTGCCCTCGCTATTGAGCCGCGAGGGTTTGATTCTCTTCTCGGGCGGACGGGCAACCGCCCGTAACTTGGTGAAGCAGAGGCTCAAGTCTTTCAACGATTCGTTCGACGAGATGTACAAGGAGCAGTCGAACTGGGTAATTTTGGACAGGGATCTTCGGGACAAGACTTGCCATGCTGTGATTCAGACGATCGTGCCCGTTTATAGGAGTTACATGCAGAATTATGGGCCGTTGGTCGAGCAAGACGATAGCTCGGGCAAGTATGTGAAGTACACCGCACAGTCTTTGGAGAAGGCATTGAATGCTCTGTTTCAGCCGAAGAGTTTGAAGCATCATGGGAGTTTTAAGGTTAGGAGGCAACAAAGTGGTAATAAGCTCGGCAATGGAGAGTGTCCAACTTCACCTTCGCCTTCGCCTGATGTTAAGTAGCTTTGAGTGTTTGTATGTATAGATAGATATATGCGTGGCCGTTGGAGCTTTTTTCTCTTACCGTTCTTATGATACAGAGATGAGGTTAAGTTGTAATGAAAACGAAAGAGCGACATTTGTTATTTCCCATCCATTTGTTGTTTTTTCTCGTTTTGTGTTGATTGTTTACGTGGATAAATAAATTATAATTGATTAGATTAGAAAAAGAAGGTGAACGATAAATATGACGAGAAAATGAAAATTAAATAATAAAAAAAAAACATAAAACCTTTCTTTCTCATCGAGCTAGCTCGCTCACCGTGAAAACGAATTCGAAAAAGTAGAGACACTGTACAATGGCTGATAAATCGAAGAAGAGAAAGAAAGGCACCATCACCGAGCAAGACGCCTCCAGCTTATTAAACAAGTAATTTTCTCGGAGATTGTTTCTTCGCCTTCAGTTTTCAACGTATAATCTGTTTGGATTTGATTTTATTTTACCTTTTAAGGTACACGCCGCAGACGGTGCTTTCTTTGTTAAAGGAGGTTTCGTTAGCGGCATCTAAAGGCAAAATCGATTGGAGCTCTCTCGTCGAAAACACCGGGACAGAGATAACATGTGCGCGGGAATATCATAAGCTATGGCGCCATATCGCTTATGGTGAAAACCTAGCTGACCGATTGGACCCTAACTCCGACCATACGGTACTGTTCGATTCCGAATCGCTGTATTTTCATGTCGATTTGATTGATTGGTTTGCTCCTAGTGAATTATCAGTGTCGTTGGGGTCGCTGATTTGGTGATATTTTTTTTGGTTGGTGTGGCGATTTTTTTTTCTTAGGAGGATGATGGAAGTGATTTGGAATACGAGGTCGAGGCGTTTCCTCCAGTCGGGCGGGAAGCTGCTCTTGAGACATCTGCTTGTGTGAAGGTAAATATGCAGTGGCGCCACAAAAAAGTCGCACTACACATGATCTCCTTGTTTGTGATCTCAATTTCGTGTCTGTCGAATTTTACGATGCATAATGGCGGGAGCAGGAGTTATAGATTTATTTGAGCGTCAAACGAATTTGTTAGATGAGCGCTTCACTTGTGCGGTGGACTTCTCTTTCCTTTTTTTTTTTTTTTTTTCCTTTTTCCAAAAGAAAACGCGTTCTTCGAATTGTAGGTTCTTTCTCAGGAGTTACGTGTTTCTGCTAATCCACAAGAATCTAATCTCCAAGAAAACCGAATTATTGACTGTCCACTGCCGATTAACATACCAGACAAAGGTGGTTTTCCCTCTGCCATTGGTCCACAGGGGACCAGTATCATCATTCCAGTTCCTCTAGAGCTACAGCCAATGTCGACCAGCAATGGTGGTGAAAAAAAGCCAAAAACTACAAAATCAGATTCTAAGGCGCCTCCTCGGAGGAAAAAGAAGCCCTGGTCCGAAGAAGAGGACATGAAACTTACAGCTGCTGTGCAGAAGTATGGAGATTGCAACTGGGAATCTGTTGCAAGAAATGAGTTTCAGAATGAAAGGAATCAACCAGAGCTGTCGCAGGTGCATAGCATTTATGTCTTCCTTTTCGCAATGTGTCGTCTAGTCCACTCTTCGATAATCTTGCGAATCGTTTCATTTCGGTCCCTCCCTCTCGTCCACACATTATAAAGTAAAGTTTCCTCGCTGTACAGAGGTGGGCGATTCTCAAGAAGCAAAAGAGCAATCCAATACTTGGGATGAGTTCACAACAGTCAGAAGCTGAACGTGCTGCTGCTCATCTAGCCGCTTCCATAGCCATAAGCCGCGCCGTGGGAGACAATCACAAGGCTAAAACAGGTAATCTCTTTAATCTGATGTATAGTCGATTATAATACGAAATACCACCATTTAGTTAGCTCATCACCGTTACCCAATTTTTTCCCCTGATTCATCTTAAGCTGGTGGCATAAGACCCATGGATAATCCCAACAAAGCTCCTACGTCTCTAATCGATCAGCACAAGTCTGTAAGCCCGGGGCTTCTTCCAAACACTGCTCGGTTTCCACCAGCGAACCCCTCTTCAGGGCCAGATTCTAGGGTCAAAGCCGCCGCAGTCGCCGCTGGGGCCCGCATAGCTTCGTCGGCCGACGCTTCTTCACTGCTCGACGCTGCTCGAGCCCAAAACATCGTCCACATTTCAACCTCAAGCATGAATAGCCAACTTCCGAGCAACGTGCATTTCATTAGGAACGGCCTGGCGAAAACCCCAATTGCCGCTGGCCCTGTTGCCAAGCCAAGCGTGCCTCGGCCGAGCGAAGAAGCTCAACAGACACGGCATGTCCAATCTGTAAAGCCTTCGGCGTCTAAGGTTCAGACTACTAAGGTCGCTGACATGGTCTTGAACAGCAGTGCGCCTGCAGCTACGGATGCTGCTCCTTCTAATTCGCCTGTTAAAGATCCCAAAACTGGCCAAGTTGCTGCTGTTTCTACGTCGTTATTGCCCGGTGTGGGCAAAGAACAAGAAGCGCAAGTGTGTAAGAGTGAGCCCGACCCAATGAGTGGAGCGGGAAATGACCCGCAGTAGATCGAGGTAGTTTTTTTTTTTTCTTTCGAACCGTCCATATTTTAGTGATTAATTATCAGAAAGCTCTTTGTCTAATTATTTATTGTCCGATGAACAAAGCTCTCTTAAACAGATTCGGGCGTTCTACATGATGGATCGTTTATAGAGTTATGAACAATCCAGTTTCGAGAAGAGGGGTAGTTTACCGCAAGTTTATCCGAATGGAAGATATTTGGCGTTTTTATGTGTTCATAGAATTGAAAATACTTGTGTTATCTGCATCAGAATCTGAACGATGATATACTTAGGATCATGTCCTTCTACTTGATGATTGACTCGGCCGGCAGAGTCGTCGAGATGACTAGTTCGATCACTTTTACTCGTCCTACGGCCTAATTGTAAGAATATCGAATGCAATGGCTCTGATTCTTTAGAAGCTAAGTTCTTTCTTTTTTGCGACGTGTCTTTAATTTCGGGTCGCCACGCAAGGCACACGCACCCTCACTCTGTGTCGCTCGACCGCATACTGCATGCATGCGAGGATTCAACCATGCATCGTCCATCGAAGGCCTATACATAACCACCTAAATCTCTCCTCATTTTCTCATCTCACCGAAAAGAGATTAACAACTCAATGGTTTTCCTCGCATGCGATCCTAGTTCGTTCGGATTTCAAATGGAGAAATCAGAGCATGCGATAAACAGATGGCTATCGATCCATTAAGGCCAAAAATTCGGCGTTCATGAGTCCTTGGGTTTGTTTCCTTGTACGTCTTCTTGCGCTTACTTTTTCCCTTTCTTTTCTTTGCTATGTTTCAACAATTAACATTAATCTTCGTTTCTCTTTCAGGGGATCGATTAAATTCGTATATTCCTTCATGGTGCTGAAATCCGCATAATCTCCGATGCCGCAAGGAGGCGTGAAATCGTAGCACATTTAACAACTAACTGAAGCAGTACTCTCAATATGCTATTGTGAAACAAAGTTTCATTTGTTGTAAGGCAATATGCATGGGTTAATTATATACGCGGTATATAAAACTGACGTTTAAATCTCTAAAAAAAAAAAAAAAAGGTCTAATAATGTTGGACTATAAAACAATATTTTAATTAAAAAGAAAAAAAAATTGCGCTCGTCATTCGATTCGAGCCTATAGTACAAAGGAATAATAATGGCTTCGACATTATTGCTTCGCTGCTCTGCTATAAAACCCAACATATATAATACGACAAACCGGGTCGGTAATTTTATTCCGGGAAGAACCGTTTCGTTACCCGCTCGAACCCAAATGGATGCGTCGGCCGCCGCGGACTCAGCTACCGCCGAAAATTCAGACGCGGTGGTGGTTCAGTACGTGGTTTTGAGGAGGGATCTAATCGACACGTGGCCTCTGGGGAGCGTGGTAACGCAGGGTTGCCATGCCTCGGTCGCGGCGATTTGGGCCCACAAGGACGATACCGAGACGCAGCTGTATTGTGCCCCTGAGAATCTCGATTCTATGCACAAGGTGTGATTGATAATTTGGGTTGCGCGGTAGCTGTTTGATGTTTTGTCGATGTGGGAATTGGGAAAACTGTGGTCTCAAGTTGCGATGCAGGTGACTCTTGAAGTGAAGGGTGAAGCTCAGATGCTGAACTTGTCTGAAAAGCTGAAAGCAGGCGGCATTGCTCATAAGTTATGGATCGAACAACCCGAGAACATACCCACGTGCCTTGCTACGAAACCGTACCCGAAATCTACGGTGTCATCGTTTTTCAGAAAGCTTAAGCTCTGTAAGTGACTATGGTTTAGATATCTTTGTATCCAATGCAATTCTTGGGTCATATTTCGATTTAAATCTCTCGGAAACATTCTATAGTTAAAAGATGAGGTGTAAGTTGAGATACGATTGCACTTGGGTGACTGTCTTTGTTCAATGCGTTTATTTCTTCTTGGTGATGATTGTGTTGTCTGCAACTCTAATGGTTATAAGCAGGAACATGATGGATTGGAAAAATTAAAAGAAGCTTAAACTCTGATAAGATTATATGACATAAGGTATTATTACAAATTAGTTACATGGCATACTATTCTAATTCATTATCGCATGAATACGGCAACGTAAAGGAACAGTTTTTCGAACTTGAGGTGTCTGATCACTTGGGTTCCTGCAAAGAGATGACAGTTTCAAATGCACCAGCAAGTGCTTTCACCTTGTTCTTCCTCTGATCGCGAAGTTTGCTCGCTGTCTCCTCTATTACGTTATTCGATACTGCATTATCTTTTTTACCCGGAAAACTCGCAGTTAGGTTTATCTTTTCTCGTTTCTTCTCAATGACCACTTCTTGCACTGCAGTTTCTTTAGCAGCTTCTTCTTCCCCTTCCTTTACTCCGAGTTCAACCACGTTTCCAACGGGACTATTATTGTGATTATCATGATCTTCCGCTGCTACGTGATCATTATCATTACCGATGATGCTGTCATTATTATTAACCTCATTGATAATCTCTTCATGGTTGTCGTTGATGCCCTCTTCAACTTGCAGATTCTCCTCGTTCTTAACAGCAACAGATCCATTGTCATGATCATCATGCTGCTGTTCCACAACAGCAGAAGGTTCAGATTCTGCTACAATCACTGCATTCTTATCATCATTATCATCACTCTCAGCTGCTGCTGCTTCAGTTTGATGATCGTTTTCACTCTCAAGCTCATCACCATCTTCAGCTTTCTCGACAGTCAAAGATTCGTGACCTTGACCACGCTCGACTTCTTCACGATCAGCTTCCATATCTTCAGACAGTACCTTCTCATTATGATCAGGGACTTTCTCGACAGGGCTGATCGTTACAACCTCTTCCTTCTTCATCGAAGATCCATTACTGCTCAATGTACTAGGTTGCTTCCTCACATAAACCTTCGTAGTAGTCGTAGTAGCATTCTTCCTCCCATTGCCACTACGACTTCCCATCGATAGCTGTTTCCCAGCACCATCCTTGTTGGCCCTTATCGAACCCTTATCAGCGCCACCGTGGCCCGTCTTTTGATGAGATGCAACTGTAGTTTTCCCCGAGAAGGACGAAGATCTTGGCGGGGCCCGAGTTTGCTGAGTCAGAGGCTTGTGATCGAGGGATCCTCTTCTGTTTGTAGAGGAAGCATTGGCATGGTTTTCTCCTCCTTGTTGTTTGCCGAGGTTCGAACCTACCGTGGCCTTGAGATAGTTTGGGACGCTCTTCCCCGAAGAAGAAGAAGATGGGCCGTGATTTTTTGCGGGGGAACTGATTTTCGTCGAAGGGTGGTTTGGTGTAGTAGTTTTTCGGGCGGTGTTCGAAGGAGCTGTGCTGCTGCCCCTCTTCTCCTTATTTGCAGGGGCGACGGTAGAAGAAGCAGTGGTTCTTCTTGTAGACATTTTAAGCCAACGTTAATAAAGCCTGCATTGGGACATGGGAAAGAAAAAGTTGTGCTAGAAAAAATGTGATCATGAACCATTTCAACAAAATAATCCAATCCTACCTTTTCCACAATGAAGTTGTATATCTGCGTTCTTGAATTTTGAAGAACAGAGAAGAAAAAGAGAAACGGTGGTTGTTGATTGATTGAACAGGGGAGGAATTGGACAAGAAATAAAAATGGGAGTTTGGTTAGTTGAGTTATATGCGTAATTCATGCACAGCCCCATACATAAGCGTAGGTATGAGAATCGATCCTTTGGAACGAGGATTGCCTTACATTCCACGAGACTTGTCTCTTTCATACGTCCCACTAATCATCAGCACCTATCATGAATTTTTATTTGGTTATTAAATTTATAATAAATAATGACAAAAGAATTGCTACGTTCTTGTAGCGCCAGCCAGTGGTTTGCTTGCCCTGTTCTCAACTCAGTTAAAACAGAGTAATTCGTTATTTAGAGCAAAATCTTTTCTTTTTTAAAAAAGAAGAATCTGTTCTCCAATGGATGAGATGAGCGGATTCCCAATTCGAAACCATCGTTGAATCACAAACCACAAAGTACAAACAAGCATCAGTATATTCCTTCTTTTCATGCTCTGTTTTTAGCTCTTCTGTTTAGTTAGTAGGTTGCCTTCTCTTCCCATGTGGGCTGTTTGTTTGACTTTGTCATGGATATGTATCTTATCTTATGAGGAGATGAGTCAGCCTAGCATGAAGATATATACATCACTTTCAAACTTCTACTAATGCCAATCCATGACGAGAATACTTTGATACTTACCTACAATAAAAAAGCAAAGGAAAACGTTTTGAGATGATAAGATGAACAGAATATCCAAGAAAAAAGAACGAGAAATCTTTTGCAATGGTTCATTTGATGGATTAAATTAAACGATGTTCCTTTTTCTTTTTTTGTTTTGACTGGCAGCTGCCCAATGATCAATACAGTCAGCATTGACATGGCACAAATTAAGGAAACAGAATTAATAAAAATTGGATCAAATACAGTCGATATCTGTAATTAGGAAAACAAAAAGATCAAACCCAAAGGTTATACATTACATCACTAAGTCCTCGAAAAACAGAACTTTTCTTGATTAAGATAAAGGACGGGATAACACGCATGTCTGACGTCACATCATCCGAACAACACTTAACCAGTTCACGAATATGGAAGAGGATCGATGCTGTTAAATCCGACCAAAGGCCTCTGCCTATATAAAATCCGAATTTCGCTTTTCTTGATTGGTGTACGTACTAATAGACCAACCCAATCGTCGTTGCCTTCGAAGAGAGGACAAAAGGCTTGATTTTTACATCGTTTATTATACACTTTTGTGCTTTTTAATTTCTGGGAAGAGATGGGAGCAGATGATTCGCCGACACGGCCATTAGTTTTTGCTTACTATGTCACAGGGCATGGTTTCGGACATGCCACTCGTGTTGTGGAGGTCCCTTCTCTTCTTTCTGTTCTACTTCTTTCGCATTTCTTTTGTGCGTTCTTGATTTTTTCTTCTTAATTCATCGTGTTTTTCTTTGTGAGTATGTGGAATAACGTCAGTGGATTGGTATCCCATGCGCTGGAACTGTTTTTCTTGATTAGGAGTTCTTTTGTTTTATCCTTTCAATATTTCGATTTCACGGTTTAATTCCCCTACTGTTAATCTCTTTCTGTCTTGGTTACTTCTTTTAAGTTTGTGTACTGAAATGCTCATTTGGAGGCAAGTCTTGTAATTTTATGCCACTCATTGCCATTGAAGATCTGCATTTCCTTGATTGGACTTATTCATTTCGAAGAACAATTAAATCATTGTACATGCAGAAGTGTCCTATTTCTGAACAAATTCTAACCGAATAATGAGTTTCTTGTTTCAATGCTTAGGTTGCTCGGCATCTCATTCTTGCTGGTCATGATGTCCATGTTGTTACTGGTGCGCCAGATTATGTCTTCACGAGTGAAATACAGTCCCCTCACCTTTTCCTTCGCAAGGTATCTTTTTCTACTACTCTTAACCGGGCAAAAATCCTCAAGTCAGAATACTTTCTATTTTCGATTCAGTCGTTTGATTTCTCATGTTTCTGAAATTAAAGGTACTGTTGGATTGTGGCGCGGTTCAAGCTGATGCCTTAACTGTTGATCGTCTTGCTTCTTTGGAGAAGGTAGGAACCGAGTTGCAAAGATTATTTCCTCTTGCGATACTCTTACACTGATGGTTATTTCTATGGCTAATTGGTCTTTTGTATTGAATTTAGTATCATGAGACAGCTGTGGTACCTCGGGAAACTATTTTGGCTACAGAAGTCGAGTGGCTGAAATCTATCAAGGCAGACTTGGTGGTATGATTCGCGTCCCTTTGTGATATTTTTTTATTTCAGTTTCCAGAGAAACGATCAGATTTGTATTATCTGAATCGAATTAAGTTGAACTGGTAAGATGGATTGACATTACAAGTATAATCACTTAAAATTCATTTGAAGAAGCAAACATTCATAATGGAAATTTTCGTTTAGGTGTCTGATGTGGTTCCAGTTGCGTGTAGAGCTGCTGCTGATGCTGGGATTCGTTCGGTTTGTGTCACTAATTTCAGGTATCCTTCTGCTCACAGCATAAGAGATGAAAAACTAGACGAGATTTTGATTATATTAGACCTTTGGATCCTTTTTTCGACTGATATAAATCTCATTTTTTCGATCATTTGTGGTGAACTTCTCTGGCAGTTGGGACTTCATATATGCTGAATATGTAATGGCTGCTGGTCACCACCACCGTTCCATAGTTTGGCAGGTTTTACATTATTTTCTCATATATGCTTCAGATTCTTGATTGTATCGGCATATCCTATTAACTCGTGTAATGAGGAATTGTTCCCTCTCAGTATATTAATTCTGAATGATACAGATCGCTGAGGATTATTCACATTGTGAATTCCTGATTCGTTTACCTGGATACTGCCCAAGTACGAAGATATGAATATATATTGGCCTTTTTTTCGTTTTCCAATTTTTTTTTCGCTTTTGCCTTAAAGCTGTATAACACTTTCTCTTGCATGTTGGCACAACGTATTTCAGTGCCCGCATTCCGTGATGCAATAGACGTGCCTTTAGTTGTAAGAAGGCTGCACAAACCTCGAGAGGAGGTATAGGCTGAACAGAAAATTTCAGTCTAGTTGTGAATGTTTTGCGGTTTAGTCAATTTAAGCGTGCATTTTGATCTTATTCTAGGTGAGGAAAGAACTAGGAGTTCAAGAAGATAAGAAGATTGTTATTCTCAACTTTGGTGGGCAGGTAGATACATTACCTCTACATGTCAAAAGAATTTATTCGAAGATTCAAACTGAAATTTTTTACACCTAATGAAAATGTCGGATTCCTAAATAATTGCAGCCATCGGGTTGGAGTTTGAAAGAGGAGTACCTGCCTCATGACTGGCTTTGTCTGGTAACTTATTCACATAACATAATGTCCGTCTTTTGTAGTAATATTTCATTCTTGAATTCCACAAACATTCTTTTTCGTATCTTCAATTTTTAGGTGTGTGGTGCTTCTGAAAGTACTGAGCTTCCTCCAAACTTCTGGAAGCTACCGAAAGATGCATACACTCCCGATCTTATAGCTGCATCAGATTGCATGCTTGGTCAGCAACCAACTCTTTATTGCATTATAATGTGTGTTTGCTGCGTAAGAGGACACTTTTTAAAACCTCTTCTGTTCTATTACCTTTCAGGGAAAATTGGATATGGGACGGTGAGTGAGGCTCTGGCATACAAGATACCTTTCGTCTTTGTGCGCAGAGATTACTTCAACGAAGAGCCTTTTTTGAGGAATATGCTCGAGGTGAGACGAGTTCTTTCTAGCTTTGAGACGTTTTCTGGTGTATGAATAGAGAACTAAGTAAACAGTTAACCTCCAACGCACTATGATCCATCTTATCAGTTCTATCAAGCTGGCGTTGAGATGATTCGAAGAGATTTACTCACTGGGCATTGGACGCCTTATCTTGAACATGCAGTCAGTTTAAAACCTTGCTATGAAGGAGGTATCAACGGTGGCGAGGTATTGCTGTCATAATTCATCAGAAGCTGATTTAATTTCAAAAGATAGACTTTACGGTTCTGATTCGATATGAAAAAAATTCCAGCTTGCGGCTCGTATTTTGCAAGATACAACTCGTGGAAAGATGCACACTTCTGATAAGGTAAGGCAAAACTGATAAGTCTGTTAACCGAACATGTCCTTTGCAAGATATTATTGAAGGATCTTCTACTATGCTTTTATCCCATTGATCTTTTTTATTTTTTATTGGTGAATTTAGCATAGTGGAGCTAGGAGATTGAGGGACGCCATCGTTTTAGGGTATCAATTGCAAAGGGTTCCTGGAAGGGACCTTAGCATCCCCGAGTGGTATGCTACAGCAGAAAACGAACTTGAATTACGAACTGGCTCTCCTACTCGTGAAATGAACGACGATAGCTTCGCTCTTCCTCCGTGAGTAGTTTTCTTCTCTGCTTTCATTGATGCAATCTTTCTCAGTTAACTAACTGTTGTTGCTTATTTTTCATGATTTTTGCGATCTTTCGCATTCGTTTGATAGGAAACCTGAGGAATTTAACATTTTAGAGGGAGACGTAATGGGCCTTCCAGACACATTGAGTTTCTTGAAGAGCCTTTCAGAGCTCGACAGAGTCCTCGACCCACTGAGGAATCCCGAGAAACACCAAGTGAGGGAGAGGAAAGCTGCTGCGAGTCTTTTCAATTGGGAGGTAATTGTTCTCTCATTGATGATGGCAATAATACAATATAGAATGACCATACACGTCGATTTTTTTTTTGTTTTGCATTCATTTTAGGAAGAGATATTCGTTACTAGAGCACCTGGGAGATTAGATGTAATGGGTGGAATTGCCGACTATTCAGGAAGCCTTGTGCTTCAGGTAACAACTTCACGTTTCGCTACGAAAAATGCGAATCTTCGTACATCTAATGATTCAGTCACCTTCGGCGTACAATGTAATAATTTTCTGCAGATGCCGACCAGAGAAGCATGTCATGTCGCCGTACAGAAGATACATCCTAGCAAACAGAGGCTGTGGAAGCACGCCCAAGCTCGACAAAATGCCAAAGGAAAAGGATCCACCCCTGTTCTTCAAATCGTATGTGTTAAGTTTGGGAATGAGTTTTTTTTTTTTTTCTTGTACAAGAGATGCTCTGTTTTTTATTTCTCGAATCCTATCGTTTTCAGGTATCATATGGATCTGAGTTGAGCAATCGTGGCCCAACATTCGACATGGATCTCTCGGATTTCATGGACGGCAATCAACCCATGTCGTACGAAAAGGCCAGAAGTTACTTTGCCCGTGACCCATCTCAAAAGTTCGAGCTTTTTCTTTTCCTTCTCTTCTTGACTCGGCGAACCTTTGTGCGTTGAAGTGTTTAATCTTCCGTTACTAGGTGGGCTGCGTATATCGCCGGGACCATTCTTGTTCTGATGAAAGAAATGGGCATACAGTTCGAAAATAGCATCAGTATCCTGGTAAAGTACTATATGCTATTTAACCTTACGATTCTTTTTCTCACCGTAGGTTATCTTCATGTCGAAATCACTACCCTGTAATTTGACAAAAAAAAAATTGACGAAAAATCACTATTTTTTTGCCGATTGTACAGGTTTCTTCAGCTGTGCCCGAGGGCAAAGGCGTCTCTTCTTCTGCATCTGTAGAGGTCGCCACAATGTCTGCTGTTGCTGCAGCTCATGGTCCTCCTCACTATAAATATTATGTAATATTATATACATAAACATTAAATTACTATCCTCATCAAAATTTGCATTTGTAATATGCTTCAGGATTGAATATCAACCCCCGAGAACTAGCCTTGCTGTGCCAAAAGGTTTCCCAGAGATTCACATTTTAAGAAATTATTTCTTTTTATTTATTGACAAATCTAATCTACGTATCGAAAAAAAAAAGGTGGAAAACCATGTAGTCGGGGCTCCGTGTGGCGTCATGGATCAGATGACTTCGGCTTGCGGCGAAGCTAACAAACTCCTAGCCATGGTTTGCCAGGTTAGTTTCATCTCATTATCAACGAGCCATATTCTTTTCCGCATTAATAATGATTAAGAAAATCGATATAAAAAAAAGATTGCTAATAAGTACTCTTTTGAATTATCATCTTACAGCCGGCCGAGGTTTTAGGTCTAGTCGACATTCCCAGTCATCTCAGATTCTGGGGGATTGATTCAGGAATACGACACAGGTCTTTATATCATCACATTACGAAAAATTGGCTGGAAAAAGAGAAAGAAAGAAAGAAAGAAAGATAACCAACCATTTAATGATTTTTTTTTTCATGCAGCGTCGGCGGAGCTGATTATGGATCCGTGAGAATAGGAGCTTTCATGGGTCGTAAAATCATTAAATCGATCGCCTTGGGATTACTGTCTCAATCTAAAGCCAACGGAGTAACTTCTGATGATCTTGAAGAGGATGGAGTCGAGCTGCTCGAATCTGAGGCTTCCTTGGACTATTTGTGCAACCTTCCACCACATAGGTCATACTTCCTTTTCGACGCCGTTTGTCCTGAGATTTTTTGTTCTTACATGTTTCTCTTTTCAGATACGAAGCCATATACGCCAAGCAACTCCCCGAGACAATGCTGGGGGAAACTTTCTTAGAGGAATATAAAGATCACAACGATCTCGTCACTGTGATCGACGACAAACGGAGCTATGGCCTTAGAGCAGCTGCTAGACATCCTATATACGAAAATTTCAGAGTCAAGGTAAAGACGAAGAGCAGTAATGTACTACTTCTAACGAAGAACAAAAAATTGTTAATACATAGCCATTTACTTATTACAGGCATTCAAAGCTCTGCTAACATCTGCAAATTCAGAAGATCAGTGCAATGCCCTTGGAGAATTGCTCTATCAGGTAATAAATAGGGAGGGAAACCTTACTCGGATTTTCAATATTTTCTATTTCACAGGCGATGATTTTTGTCGGCAGTGCCACTACAGCTACGGCGCTTGTGGGCTGGGCTCCGACGGTACGGACAGGCTTGTACAATTAGTTCAAGAGATGCAGCACAGTAAGGTCTCGAAATCCGCAGAGGGGACGCTCTTCGGAGCTAAGATCACGGGCGGAGGCTCCGGCGGCACCGTGTGCGTCATCGGCCGGAATTGCTTGCAGAGCATCAATCAGATACTTCAGGTACGTACCATAGCCGGCGAATTGTGATTCGAAATTACGTCGATTCGATGTATCGTTGAAAGCTGTGATTTTGCGAAATTCGCAGATTCAGAAGAGGTATAAAGATGCCACTGGCTACTTGCCTATCATCTTCGAGGGCTCGTCCCCCGGCGCCGGAAAGTTCGGGCATCTCAGAATAATCCGCCGTGTTCGATCGGAGAATAATTAAGATTGATCGGAGAATATCAGTTTTATTAGTATACCATTGATCGGAGAATATTGTTGTCAGTAGAAACGAGACTAGCCCAAGTACTAATGGGCCTTCCATAAATATTGGGCCTAATTTCAGCCCATACAGTAAACGATTAATTAATCAAATATTCAACTAGAAGCTATAACTTCCAATCTTTAGGTATAAATAGATTGAATCCTCTGTTCCAGTTTGGTGTTCCAATTTGGTGTTCCAACCAAATTGCGACAAGTGTACAGTTGGTCAACTCAGTTTAACACTTGTCGGGGAATGGTTGGTGGACACAAAGGTGGAACACTGTTGTGGCACAGACGAAACCGGTATAAATCAGGCCAAAGCACGACGCGTCAATAGCTATAGACTATTCATCACTATATATATACGACATACATTCAAAATCAAGAGAACAACGGACATACAGGCAGACAAGCGATGGAGGAACAATGAGAGTACAGACGAAAGGAAAATTATTTGGATTCATCATGAAGATTAATGATTATAGCTAAACTTGTTCGTTTGATTCCACTCCGCCATCAAGATGATCATCATCATGAGCAGCAGGCGCAGATCCTTGTTCAACGTCGTCGTGGTTGTCAACGGTGGTTATGAGTACGTTCAGAGTAGTAGTACATAGGAGGGATAAACAGGTCTTGAACACACGAGATAAGAAGCAGGTCCAGCACGTAAAGGCGACCAAAATCGCAGGAAATACGTACCAAAAGATGTCTTGTGGGCATAAAACCGAAGCCAAGAAAGATGCGATGATGGGCGCTGATACTTCTTTAGTAGTAGTGCCAATCCTCACCTGAACGAGTAAAGGGCGCTGCACAACGTTGTTTGAATTAGCTGGAGGTCGACGATTTAATGGGATTCCCACGGACACGAATGAGAAGATGAAGAAGAGTACGCCGAAAAGCCACAACTTGGTCCAAGTGAGCTCGCCGGTGGTGATGTGAAACGGGTCCCATTCCCAAGGCGTCGCTGTCGAAGCTGGATGCAGTTTCGTCATGTTAATTATTATCGCAAGAACGAATCTTAATCGAAATTTGACATGTTTTTGTTAGTTGAAGTGTATGCTAGCTATAGCCTATCTATAGTAGGCTATTTATAGGGAACGAAGGTCCACGAGGCGGACTTACTTTTTTGTTTGCTCACAACAAAGCACAACAAAGCGTACTTATGTGACCAAACAAAAAAGTTAGCTTCCTAAGTTGTAGTGGACAATGTCTGTCGTCGTTGTCTGTCGTCGAATCTCCTCGGGTTTTTTATTTTTTATTTGTTTTAAGGGGCAATTCAGAGGATACTATTAGTTTTAAGGGTTTTTATTTTTGAAACATTTAAAGATAAAGACTTAAATTATATTTTGACTAAAATACCCTTAATAAAGTATTCTCTGAAGGGGTATTCGACGCCAATTTTATGTTACATAGATACGACGACTTGTTTCCGTAAAAACCATAAGTGTTATGTTATACTAATAAATGTTATTTATCGATAGTAATATATCTTTAACAGATTTATATTTATTTCTTCGGATAATCGAACCACATTTTCACAATGAATCGAGCACAATCGACTGCCACATCAACCAATCAATTTCGACGTGTCACGTAGGATTTATTCTAATATTGATGAAGATGATGTCAGAATTGTAGTGAATTTTTATATGGGCTCAAATTCGAGAAAATCTGGCCAAATCGAACTAGATTTTCGCACCAATTGCAGCTAATCTGTGTGGATTCGAGGTACCCATAGTTTGGGTGTTTCATGGCTATGTGAATTTTGAAACAATCGTCACCTCATCACTTCTAAAACTTATGTTGTGTGAAGCAGGTCGTATGGAAGGCATCGATTCATCTGGAATACGTGTTACTATACTATGCATTATTGTTACTATGTTATGGCTTAACGGTATAACAGCATCAATATACGTTACTTCATTACTCATAACCGATATTTTTATCCGAAGTGGTATATTATGATCTACTGTTGTGTTTCGTAAGTATTGATGTGTTATTTCGTTTAACAGACCTCTTTCGATATTTTTTTGGCATCGAGCTGTTATTACATGAAATCGAAGTGTTACTTCGATTATTCGAAGTGGTTATGACCTGCTTTTGTTTTTCGTAAGTATTGATGTGTTATTTCGTTTAGCAGACCTGTTTCCAAAATTATTTTCGCAATGTATCGAAGTAAAGACATCAAAAATGTTTTCGATGGCAATTCTATGATTTCAGCACCGAAAATTAATTTTTGAATGGTATTTTAGTAAATTTCAGTGTCAAAAATCAATTTTTCGAATGGTATTGTAGTAATTTTGAGTATCGAAAAACAGATTCTCGAATGAATTTAAGCTCAGATCAAATGGAAACATAGAATCGAACCTTGAAAACAGCAGATCGTGTAGAATTATGCAGAATCAAATTGAAATTGGCCATGAATAGTGCACGGGATGAATGGTTACCAAGACGGTCTTCATAATCAACAAAATTATTGATACATGGATTAGTGCAAATTTACCCTTTTTTTTCTTGAAATTGAAACGTTTTCAAGGTGAGTAACACTTTCTACAAATAAAATAACACATGTAGATAAAAGAAATCATTCCAGTAAGAATATTCTGGAATGTTCTGTATTGTCAAGGAATGTTACCACATTACTTGCCAATAATACCGAATGTCCGATATAAAATGACATTAAAAATCCAAGTTGTAACACGATTGTATATATTGATACTTCATAATAGGTTCTTCGTACCACATTACTAATTTCTTAATTTCGCTCACAAATACACTTCTTTTCGATTGTTTACGGTTTGGTGTCTCAAATTTTGAGTTTATGGTTCATTAAATGTTGTTCGTGCTTTAATTGAACTTTGAATACGTTTGTTTCATAACGTTATATCTCATTAAGGGAGCTACTAGTATATGTTGTGAAGGAAGAGTTATACGTTTACATGATTTTTTATCTCAACTTTCACATATTGATATCAACACTCGCAAAACGTGCCTTTTAAAGAAATTTTGTGATTTAGCTTCATCATATCATCTATTTCCATGAATGGTCACTCTTATACATCCAAACGAAACGAATTTATGATCGAAATTAATCGAAATAGTAGTGTGATATTGATTAGCTATTTGTAGTACTTGTAGCAACAAATGTGTATTTGTTTTACTGTCCCGAGGTATCCCCACACAGCCTGGCTATGAGCGAACCGCCACACACTCTAGATGTGGGACTAATCCCCAGGGCCAGATAGATACGCCTCAAATCCACCCGACAACGATAATCATTGGTTTAGGCCCATGGGGACTTGAGGGGAATTCGATCCCATGACCTCCTTAGCCACATGACCTCTCCCTCAACCATTAGGCCAAGGGGTCATTGGCGCTAGAAATGTGTTATAACATTTGTTTATATTGTTATTTTTTAGACATGTGGTATTATTTGCAGGTAATGTTGTAATATTAAGTTATTGTACTGTTTATAACATTCTAGAATGTTCTTAATGATGTGTTTACCAAGAATGCGTGAATGTTACTCAGAATAAATGAAGTGTTACCAACCAGGTTTTTAATTGACAAACGTTCAAATATTAGGTCCCATCAAAATTCTTTGTTATTCCATTATCAACATTAATAATCTCATTCGATTAAAAAGACTCGCTGTCAAACTTAGTCGAATCTACCTTATTAGTTCATTAAAGTCAGGATTTCACCTGTTTTTCAACGAAATTTTTGAGCTGTATTAATCACATTATTCCATGATAAACTTCAAATTTTCTCGTTGGATACATGAGAAATTGACATCGATTTAACCTCACCGTGTCATTTACGTTGGAGATTCGAGCGGTTTCAATATTATTTGGGTGTTTTGACATTTTACGATCTATTCCTCTTTGCCTTTACTTGGGTATTGCATGTGTTATTTACTGGCGACGAGTCGTTATTATTTACTCATTATATGTTCGTTTTGCAAAAACATTTGTTATAAACTTCAAGACATATGTATTACTATCCCATGAACTGTTAGCCAGAAAGCATGAAGTGTTATTCAGTAACCATTTTATTAGCAAATATTTACTGCTTAGATCTCATCAAAATTCATCGTTATTCCATGATTAACATAAATAATTATCGTCGATAACTAAGGCCCATGATGAAATTGTGTCGAATTTATAATATCTGCAGATTTCACCGTATTAAACGAAATTTCCGAATTGTGTTTGAAGCATTCGCGATTTATGAACTTCGAAAATTTCTTTGATTATGAAGACCCATGAAAAATCAAAGCCGATACAGCTTTGTGCTGTTAATAACGTCGAGATTGGGTCGAATTTGGAACGTGAATTTTTCCTTTCGACCGCTTGAGTGTAAGGAATGTGTTATTGCATGAAGCGGTATTGGTTTTGAATGGTGTGCTACTTCTGCAACATCATTTGTTATTATTAAATGACACATGGTATTTTCTGCTATACGGACATTTCTTTTCTCACAATTAACGTCACTAATATTCGAAACTTATCAAAACTTTATGATCAAATTAACGATAATTTCAAGTTATATCATCACAATTGTGGAGAGATGCGTGGACATTTATTTTCTCACAATTAACGTCACTAATATTCGAAACCTATCAACACTTTCTGCTATACGGACATTTCTTTTCAATGAAGGGCAAATATGTCTGAGCGTGAAATCTCGTTTTGATCGATGCGTCGCTTGTTTGGGAGAGATGATGGCATAAACTTGTAAATTTTTGCAACAATGAAGGGCAAATATGTCTTATTGCAGGGTTTGAGTATTTTCCTCTAACTTTTCGAGGACCCAGATCTCATGTCCCACATTTTTGTGCCACTTTTTGTGCCACTTTTCAAAAAAAATCATTAAATATTATTCCGATTAGTGTTAAAACACCGTAAATGACATTGTATCATAAATTCTATTTTACGAAATGCTAAAAATCAATATAATGTAAATTTTGCATCGTACTTTTCAATATATCATATTTTTTTCTATCATAATTATAGCTGTTATATAATAATTTTTTTGTGTTTTAGCATTTGGTAAAATAGAATTTATGATACAATGTCATTTACTGGTATTCTAACACTAATCGGAACATTGAAAAGTGACACAAAAATGTGGGACAGGAGATCCGAGTCCATTTTTCGGTGCTTAATCATAAAACAAACTATAATGGGGCATGAATCCAAAAATAAACTTAATTGGGCTTGAATTTGAATTAACCCTAAAACGATGTTGTAACTGGGATGATGTCTGTCGTCGATGTCCTAAATAATTTATTGCATAAATTGTTAGCTTCCTAAGTAGTAGTGGGCGATGTCTGTCGTCGCTGTCTGTCATCGAAGGTCCTCGGGTTTTTAATTCTTTATTTGTCAATTAAATAAGCTATCCTGAATCGGGGAATATCTATTTCCCACCTCTCTCTGTATTGACTAATTTTCCCCATTTTTTCTTCGCCTTGTCGCCATGCATTGGATGTAACTTAACGCAGATCTCTTGTTTGAAGAAGCTATAACTTCTATCTGTTTGGTTGAATCACGCCAAAGAAATCCTCGTCGTTAAGTTTCTATCGATCTATTATTGTACCTTACATTACAAGAAGGAAAGAAAAAAAACGGAGAGTAGAATATGTGGAAAACATAAAAGATGATATGAAGTTATGATCAGGGTAAAGTATGAAGGTAGTCGTCGTCCCACAGCCCATAATTGTCTTACTTACGTCAATTTAAAGCACTATATAGGTGACAATATACTCCTTTATTACGTCAATTTAAAGTACTATATAGGTGACAATATATACTCCTTTTCACTCACTCACTATATAGGTGTGAAGCCCTAATCTCTCGTTCGCTGCTCGTTGTGGAGGTGAAGCTGAGAATCGGTCGACTTCTTTGTACCTGTTTTCGTTCTTCTGCTTCTCGTCGTCTGGTTTTTGTTCGTCGTCGTTCTCTCTGTAAAGAACTCACTAGGTATTTTGGGAATATTTATGTTTACAGGGGGATTATTTGTTCATTAGCTAGCTATATGATTTATAAGTTGAAAGGGGGAGTTTAGTGATAAATGAATTGCAATAGGAGAGTTAGTTGATGAATAGTTTGGGGTGTAGGGATTATGTGTAGATTTGTCAAAAGTAAAAGCGAAAAATAGAGAAACGAAAAGACGTTATTAATTATGGTATAATAGTTTTCTAGATAGATACAGAAAGATCTTTTAGATTTAGATTAATTTATATTTCATCAAAGTATATTATAAAGTCCGAATTAGGGGGGGTGTTGAGATAGATGCTCACATGTGGTGTTGAGGACAAAAATGTCCCACATCGAAACTTACAACGAAATTGAAATGGTTTATAAGCTGATGGGTCACCCCTCCTAAAACCAATTGGTTTTAGAAAGGAACCTCATCAAGCTTATACCGGGAC